>JAUELU010000013.1:4303122-4320488 GCA_032357145.1 Evasterias troschelii
CTAAATACCAACCTCCAACCAACCAGGTAGCCAAGTGTGATACCTACGGCGAAGCCAAACAATTTCTTCACATAGTATGGAAGTTTCAACTTCTTTTCAGCTACAATCGTACGGCCTTCCAGGACTCCGTGTGGGTAACCGATTCCCATAAACATGCCAATCAATACATCAGACACATAGTACGTAAAGAACTGATGTGGTTGAATGGTGAGTAGACCAATGAATGTCAACAGAGCAATGAAGATCATTGAGTACATCCTGATGGTTTTTTGAGATGGGCTTAAATTGACTCCCCCTCGCAACATTAACAGGCCTATGAGGTTCCCAACGGATATTGCAATTGCAGCCTTAGTGTATTTATGGACAACTGACTGATGTGTCATTAGGCAGAAAGCAATGGCCACTCCACTTCGACAGCCAGTGCCACAAAGCAACCCAAAGAACAGGCTCAGGGCACACGAGCCAACAGCTATGCTTACAAATGCAAACACAGCCCGCCACTGAAAAGGCGTTACATCCTGATCATGGGTGCTATCTACGAAGCTGAAGTATTCTTTTGCAGTTAGCGCAAAGTCGATTGCAATCATTTGTAACCCAGCAGACGTTATGAAACGATAGGAGGAATTAAAGTCACCTTTGAAAATAGGGAGAGAAGTAAAAATAGAGAGCCAGCAAACAACCCCGTACCCATCATGGACAAAAGGATTCAAAATGAAGAGTAAAATGGCCGGTCCTATAAGCTTAATCTGATAAACCATACAGAGGGATAGCTGTAGAATTTTTTGAAATATTTTCTCAGGGGTCAGATTTATTGAAGTGCGATTTTTACTTTGTTTGCGTTGTCTTTTGCTTTGGAAACTTAGCGGCTTAGAGTCAGCTGTGGTTGGTTTGTCTCTGTGTAAAGTTCCACCTAAGCTGTCTATTCCCTTACACACGCACCAAGCGGCGTTGCGGCCAGGGTCGTCTGCTGAAGTGCACACGCCATCATCACAAGGTTCCCAAGCCGGATTACCCTCTGATGTCTCACAAATAGTGATCTCGATACCCTCCGTAGCTTGTGGTGCCGCATCGGGATCACACACATCCCCTTGGAGGTACTGCAGGGTACTAGATTTGCCAACACCCTTGTCCCCAATGGTGAGGATTCTGAGTCGATTACACGGCAAAGATCCGTTGTTGAGAGCATCACGGTAGTCTTCATGTAAGCGTTGATCGTTAGCGAGCACACTACGATTGAAACTGCGACTGAAGCTAGAGAAACCACCGAGATAAGACGAAAAATTGGCATCCATGTCAACCTGCAGATAACGAAAGAAACGAACGTTTCCAATTAAGATTTTTGATTGACATGCCGCAGTCAAAGGGTTCCAGATGGTTCCAGAAGGACCATTCTGAATAACAATTTTTGTACACTTTTTATATAATAAAAATATATATATTTAATGGTTGCATTCCGCCGCCCTAAAAACCTATAGTCAGGGCCAAACTTCCCCCAGGTACAGGCCAAACACCACTCTCAACGGAAATACAGGGTTGTCACAAATGTGCACGCTCCAAGTAGAACTTGGCTCTACCAATCAAACCCGCACGACGAGTGCAGAGTCAAAGCACTGGCTCTTCTTACAATATCAAGACTGACTCCCAATATAGCACACCTAATGTAGTCTATGTTATATCCTATAAGAGATGTGGAATACAATGTGTGGGACAGACTAAGACCAAACTCAGCCTTCACTTTGCTAACCATGTCTCTTCCATTAAGACCAAAAAACCGTCGTACCCCGTCTCCATCCACTTCAACAGCCCTGACCACAGCGTCAAGGATGTTGAACTTCTGGTGATTGAGGCTTGCAATGGTGATGTCACACACCACAAGCTCAGAGAATTGCACTGGATTCACCAACTTAAGACAGTCCAACCCTTTGGAATTAACATAAACACTGGTGTTAAATAATTCTCATCACCCCCTTTCTCTTCTGCTTGCTTATTTTGTTGATATAATATAAATACATTCACTGTAAACAACCTGTTCTCTCAAATGGTTCATTTTTACTTTTCTTTCTCTAACCCCCTAACCCTTTGCTCCCCTTTTGCTATAAATGGATATGTTTTTGTTTGTACTTTTTTTGTTAATACCTCTGACGAAGGTCCACTTTCGATCGAACGCTACGGCCATCTCCCCTACAAAGTTTATATAATTATATACATTATATGTATATATTTTTAACGAAATGCTTTTGACTCTTAGCTCAAATTTTCAAATTAATATTTTACTGGCTGTTTGATATCTTTCTGTACACTGAAGAACAAAGTACGTCCTTTAATTAAGCAGATCTGCTACACCACCCAGCTCAGGACACTATTTTTAACGGCTTTTGCAGGCTTAGAGCTAGTTACAGATTTGAAGGACGACGGCATACAATCACAAATGCAACTTTATCTAATTTGGCATGTCGTGGTCGAGCGGTCAACTTAATACTGTACTCAACCTCTGGTGTTTCTGACCAGCAGTGTGTGTTGGTTCGAGTCCCGGTCTTGTTTCCTTTTAAACGAAAACACTTAAGTGGGGGCTCTCGGACGCCAACGATTTTGTACACGAATGCGAAGTGATGAGAATGCCAATTGGCTTTCCGAGACACCCTACCCCATTAAATTGTGTTACAGTCCTCGGTTTCACCGACTGTAGACACGCTCACACAAACATCTAGGAGACAACACTCACGCCTCCAACATCAAGCACATATCGGATCCTTCCTGACCAATTGTACCACAGTCCAGCTTTTAGCCTTTACATCAGCGTGAGCGCTATAACTATACCAGTATTCTCCTGAGCACGTTAATTGAGATCTAACCAATGACTGTTGACCGAACAAAGGATTTTAGGCCTGCATGTATTTTTATATTTTTTATATTAACTTTTTCAAGTAAAGTACAAATAAAAAAATAATAGGACCACTAATGGATCGCCAGGGTATATGAAATATCAGGTTTACAACCAAAAATTCACAGAAGGAAACCTGCGAATCATGTATGCTTATTTATTCCATCTGAAATGACATTACCAAAAGTAATAATGAAAAAAAATATAAACTAAAAACAATTAACAGGAAAAGCGTGTAGACAAACTACTCTTCAATTAGCCCCAAAGTCGGTCTGGAAATTAAAATCACCTTAAAACAGTGGCAGAATCTAAGTCCAAATAAGACTGAATACTTCTAGAAAGCAGACGTATGCATTGTTACTTCTATCCAGCGAACAGTTTCACATAGAAACAAATAAACACCTGGCATCCTTTTATACACGCAAATCTTCTGAACTCATATCCAAATCAGAAATCACTATTTCTCAAGTTGAAATGGTAATCCGACTGCCACCCTTTTTACTCGTTATGATATAAAAAAGTATCATAATACTTACTCAAGATATAATTGCTTTTGGTAACAATGGGTTACAAAATGGCTGTCAGATACAGAATTGTTTTGTCCAAACATGAATTAATTTGTCACTCGGAAAATCTAAGTAGAACAGTAGGCTCATGAGGGCGCTTAACTACAGTTCACTGAAAAACAACGGAATGCTTTATAATGAAGAGTAACCGAAGACAGGAACACTTACCGTGAAGATTATTTTAATGGACTCAAAACGTTTAAGTCTCCAGTGACATTAAAGCACACACAAACTTTATTTTTGCCCGCCTGGGTTTACACATCTTATCCGAAACTCGAAATCAGCATATGACGCCATTGTTGGCCTATAGTTATGTCCAGCATTAGTAGATTTCTTGCTCTAAGTAATAAGCCATGCATGAAACAATTATTATGTTAGCGAGCCGTGTTTTGTTTGTTTACGAAACTGCTACAATTCTTGTGTGGGTGATTTCCAGATGCAGACATAATGTCAAAGGTCAAGTGTTACCAGACGGCATTCTGCCAACGTTTCCTGCCACATTTTTCAGTATTATCTCTAAAACAACGCCACTGGTAGTTACTCCATGCTCGTTGATCAAGCATGGGGGAAGAGCTTTAAATAAGGACATGCAAGATTCAAGTGTACAAGAAAGTTCATAACGTACAAAATGGCGTTTGTGAAGAAAATAAACTACATAGTTTGGTTTGGGAAAAGTAAACTGATCTCTATGAACGCTGTGATAGTCAACTAAAACACAACATAAAACCTTTCTGGTGAAGCAATATACAACTGGTTTAGTGATGATCAAAAACATGCTTGTTTGTTGTCAGTTCCTGTGCGGTTTCATAAACGGCCCTAACAGTGTTTAGGGGTTGTTGAACTGCTATTTAGTACTCAACTATTTATATCCGACGGATTTATTTATGTGGATGATGTAGTTTTATGGGTACATTGAACTGTCAAATTCCAACTAAATAACGTAATGGAAATACACACTTACCATATATCGAGTTATTTCCATTCACGCACGCCTTCTGTTTAACAAAAACAATGACGTTTGTGACTGGCCAGTAGGCTATACTCTACACTGTTTCACACGGAAGTGCGCCGAACTCAGTGTGTGATATTTCGCAATCAGTTCACAAAACGGCTGGGAAATCCCCAGTAAGGTCAGGAAAATAATCTCTGTGTGATCGTTGAGTCACATGCTTTTCGTTTATGCGGGGTCCATTATTAATTAAGTGTTAGTTAGGAGCTTCCCAAGCTACCCGAGCTCTTGGGGGGGGGGGGGGGGGGGGGGGGGGGGGGGGGGTGACGTGTATTTTATGTATACGAATGTTTGAGTGCAATTATGGGAATATTAAATCATTGAGTTGAAAGGTGGAAATTTTCATTCAACGAGGCGTTGCCGAATACAATGGACCACATCTTTCAAGAACTGAAATATTTCTCCATTGCATGAATGCAAAACAGTTAATATTCGTTTTATGTAACACCGGGAAGAGGAAGGGAACTGTCAAATTCAATTTTGTGGTGTACTCCTTTTCCAATAGATGTGAGTGGAAAAAATTACCAATCTCTAACGTCACGTTAAAATGGTGTAAATAGCCATTGCATCCAATACATTTCCCAAATGCACTTTTTGCCAACATCCAAAACATCCGATGACATCATTCTGAGAATAATGGTTAAGGGGTCGATTTCACCAAACTCTTCTTAACTTATGACTATGCTAGGCAATGCTAAGAGATAGGACTAGTCTTAAGTTTACTCGTCCTAACTCGAGATAGGATTATATTTTTAATCCTAGCGTTTTGTGAAATCGGCTGCTGTACACTTTTGTACAGGGATGTAGTAGCGTAAGTTTTTGTTCATTCCCGACTTTTTCAGAGAGAAAAATTAAACATGACGTCATTGTATTTCAAAAACTAGAGTCTCAACATTCCAGGCAGGAACTTCTCGTCAGAAAAATGGGTCAAATTCAAGGACGTTGTGATTGAGTATCAATGGAAGTCAGGAATCATGAGCCGTAGTGTTCGCGCGTCAAGTTTCCAGCCGCGCGCGTGCATTGGTGCAAAAAGATCTACTTGTATTTTTTATAGACCCAATGCACAGTATGTCATACCCGTTGTTAGATCATATGCATGTACAGGTTCTTGCACTAGAGATATATGTAAAGTAGGCTGGTCCCCTGTCTGTATCCGCAATGATAACAGAGACGGGGACTGGTCTTACAGGCCCAACGATTTCATTTGATACAATGACTTCATTGGATAAATATCTGTGTTAAGATTGGCCGGGGTGGTCAGCTTGCAATTTCGTCTGCCTGCATGCTGCGTATGCTGCATAATGTTTGTGCATGCAAGTAATTTTGTTTCATTCACAATGTAATGTGTACATGTACGTGTGAATTGTACGAAAGCCCAATCGTGCCACTGAAGTATATATTATCAGCGGGAACTAATTCGTTATAACGAGTTAGTAATTCGTTTTAACGAATTACTAATTCGTTTTAACGGATTACTAATTCGTTCAAACGAATTATTAATTCGTTATAACGGATTAGTTCCCGCCGATAATATACTTCAGTGGCACGATTGGGCTTTCGTACAATTGACTTCGAATCTCCATTCGAACTGGATTCGAGAGGTCAAAAGTACGTTTGGCACTAGAGGGCGCACATTAAAAAAGCTCATCGGAGCTGGCATGTACCGTTGACTCAGTTAGCACGAAACCCGACATGAACCAAGTCTACGAAGTGTGACGTCAGATGTTTAGGCTACATGTAAATACCTTGTGCATACTCTCTGTGGGGAACAGTTTCTACTCACACTGGACGTTGCTGCGATGACTCCATGTTGAAAACATACGGCGACCTATGTTGAAAATGCTTTATATTTTAAAAATGAAATGAGATCTTCTAACTTATAAACAAATTTAAGGCTGTATCCAAATTGGCGGCTACAGCTACTACCATTGGCTGCTGCTAAGAGTGTTGCTAAGGCTGTTCCACACTTCAACGCATGATGACGCAGCAATTCAGCCGTAGCCGCAAATTCAAACATAGACTTGATTCAAGTCCCTTTCTCGTGAGAGGTCCTTAACACACATGTAACGCACCAGCATGCATGCAGCCACAGTAGCCAGCTGCACGCACAGTACAGACATAATATAATACCAGTGCGCTCTCACCGACAAAATGTAGCTTTTGCGGTGGCGATCAAGGGACTTCACGGGGTCGTTTCCTACACCACGCATTGAATAGAAAAAATGTCCCCAAATGGGGAGATGCACAAAACCAACGGGAGCATGGAAGTGCATTTACTCTGTGACCTTACTCTGTGACCCTTGTATGATATATGTACGGACGTAAGCATCCCCTTAATGGTTGCCATAGTGTATTCTGCCGATAAATTGGGTGTTTTGGCATATCGGGCAACTGCGGGACCGTCAAGTCCCTATCCCGCGCGCGGAACAGGTTGGGAAATGCATCAGAGCGCAAAACAATAGTTTTCTGACGATCACGGGATTGGGACTTGAGTCAAGTCTAATTCAAACACGGCGTGATGTTTGTGCGTTTACCAATTTAGACTTGGTTCCAAGTCTTTGTTCGTGGTTTTTAGTCTACCCGATAGCCAATATTGCCTGAAATAGTGCCATCTTGTGGATTAACCTCCGTCTTTAACCTACAACACTGCTGTTAGAAATTGTGAGTTAGAGCGCGTGATGGCAAATCTGCAGGGGAAGTTTGCGTGGCTAAGGCAGAGAAATGAACCTTGAAATCAAGTATATTACCAATTTGATCGACCACCACTATTTACAAGACATGAATGCGTGCATGTCACAAATCAAGCTAAGTAGAGCAGCTTTGACATACACAAAAGGTAAACTAGTCCTACATGGCTTTTATACCTAAAAAGGGGTTTTTACGTTACGATGACGATCGCAAGACTTAAAGGTACACGCTGCCTTGGATCGGGCGAGTTGGTCTATAAAAAGCGTTTGTAACAGTTTGTTATAAAATGTGTATGGTAAGAAAAATGTTTTTAGAGTAGAATACAATGATCCACACAAACATGCCTCGAAATTGTGAACTCACACGGTCGGCCATTTTGCAAAAGTAAAAGGAAAACCACGCAATTTCGAGGCATGTTTGTGTGGATCTTTGTATTCTACTTTAAAAACATCTTTCTAACCATATGCATTTATAACAAACGGTTACAAACGCTTTTTATAGACCAACTCGCCCGATCCAAGGCAACGTGTCCCTTTAAACAACAGTTTTAGCGTAACGGCTACAAACATTTAACGACTTATTCACAAGTATAACCCGGAAGAGGAATTCAATGGGGCAACAATGGAGCGATCAACAATTGTGTGCGTTCAGTTCAGTATAAACACACCGTGTAACCATGGAGATAGGTGTTACTAACCTCAAAACGTTCGAATAAGGTTGTTACGGACTTTAACTGTTCATGTGTTCTACCATGGATTTATTTGCGAGTTTTGTGCCCAGAAATTGAAGTTTGGACTCCAGAGTTTTGATTGCAATCTTCCTCCTCGCAGTACGCAGAGAGAACTACTTCTCAGGAAAGTAATTGAACTAGTTTCAATTTCATAAATAGATTATAGTTTGTACACTATAAGATCAAAATCATAGCGTTGCGAAACCAGGAAATAATTTGGGACTGACGAGAAATTTCTACCCTGCTCGGAGGGTGATTGTGTAAAACGATAGTACAGAACAGTCGGACTCACTCTCTTTTGATTTAAAACATGCCTTTAGATTATAGGACAACTTGTAAACACTTCCTTCTCTTTTATTTTAAACGGGACAATTCAGTCCAGCTGGGGAGGGGGGGGGGGGGGGCTCACTTTTTGGTAGGTGGAGGGGTAATAACACATTCATGAATTTCAACAGGGAAAATGAAGGGACTTCCCCCTCTCACACGAAACAGTTTCTGCTTCATTGGAGAATCGTCTCCTTTCTGTTTTGATCTGAGGGACTCGTGTGTACATTGCAAAATTTACACCACAGGGTTGAAACAAGACTAACTTCTGCAAAAACAGTTGCATTGGTGTTATTTTAACACCCTATGGTGTTTTGATTGTCTCTTGGGTGTCTGTGTATAAATGTGACAAAACCCATGGTGTCAATTTTAACACCTGTATGAGCAAAAAAAAACTTATAGGTCCATGTGTGACACAAGGCAATTTACGGGCAATTCCCAAAATGAACACTCTTTTTTATAATATTTTAGTTTTCTCATTATTTTCTTTGAGGTAGTGAGTTGGACATAGATCAATAATGTTTCTTGTGCTGCCGAAGCGTTTCTCGTGCATGGCGGGCGGTTGGTTATTGTCTTCAAGTTCAAGTTGCCAGAAAATGTATTCCGTGTGACGGCCTTTACAATTGACCACTTTATACATAAAATTAATACGTTAGTATACAGAAACATTGGCATCGACGTGGGTGGGGGAGCGAACACCCACAACCTTTGCCCCTCCCATCAATGCGATTGCAAAAAGCGGGTTCGATACACCGAATTACTGAAGCCACCCCCAAAAATGTATGTGTGATGGGGCAATGTAATTGTCTACTGTCATATGTACACTGTGTTTTCCGGTTACATAAAAGTATATTATGCAAAATATATATACAAAGACACATTACATTCAGCTTTAATAATGAAGTAATTACGACTCACACGCGGGTAAATTTTGCCCCTTGGTTTCCATTTTTTAGTCAAAATACAATGTAAAGATGTGAGCGCTTCATAAAGCTGCCTAACAAGTTTTTTCAGCACAACACAAATTATGTTTAACAGATAATAGGGTTTTCAGCTAAAAATACCATTTTACGTGTTCCATATTGAATAAGTATCGTGCTTAGGTTTGCTTAGCAGAAACATATTAGGCAATATGTTCTGCTTAAGAAATTGAAAGTGGGCCATGGTGGTGTGTTACTTTGGGACTGCGTGCGCTTTGTTCAAAACTCGCACGACACATCAGTTATAGCTCCATTGATCTTCTAGGCCCAATTTCATAGAGCTGCTTAGGCACAAAAAGCAGCTAAGTACATCAAAATTATGCTTTCTAGACCAAGATTACCATCCGAAATATCATGTCACGTGTACAATTTGTGACTGGTATATACCTGCTCATGTTCGCCTAGCAGCTAGTTGTTAAGCAATAATTTCTCTTTAAGCAGCTTAATGAAACGGTCCTTAACTAGATAGGCTAAATATTGCGCCACAATGCGTCAACGCCCGCATTTGTTGAGGTGGTGTAAATTATTTGTATATTTATTTCGGTTTAAAAACACAAAACATTGTCGGTAGTAGTATCATAAAGTAATACTAAAAATTACATGCTTACAAAATCAAACATTAAGTATTACAAAGACAATCAAAAAGCCAGAGGAAATAAATAACCCCCCCCCCCCTAAACAAAACTATGATATATGCCCTAACTACAATTAGCAAATAAAAAGTAATCACAGAGAAGTAGAAAATTAATATACATATGACATAAAGGTTTAAAAGACAAAACAAACATTGTTTCATACAATTTATAAAAACCTGGAATGCTTGATTAGATAAAGATTACATAATAGAAACTATCACAAAGAACAAAGAGATACAAGTTACATAATCTGATGAGTGGTGTGCCGGTGCAAAATCAAGTCAGATTTTACTTATTTTTCCGTATAGTTTGTGATAAAAATATGATCAAGAAATTAAATTCAAGTTTATATAGGTTCCGATACAGCAAAGGTACAGTGCAGTGCAGTGCTGTTGTATGCCGTCGGAATTCAAGACGTACAGAAGTTCAAACAGTGGGATTTCCTTCCACCAAGTAAATGATTTAGCCTGCAGTGATTATGTGCTGAACGTAATACTTTTACTAATATTTAACAATAAAACTTTGTGTTCTTGCCGGATATGTTTTGATCACTGCAAATTAAAATAACTAGACTCAATCGCATACTACCGGAGTGTATATTGAAATTGATTCCTCCCATGTGCATTTGAAGGAAATGATCGTTAGAGGTTATGCAAACTTTTAATGGAACTTCATTTTGAGTTTTGTGTCGGTTGTAAACCCCGTAAAGGGAAGTTCACTGCGTCCCCGCACCGTTTGACCTAGCCTATCGGACCTTTACATAGAGCAGCTTAAGCACACACAACAATATGTTTACCAGAATAAGGTTACCAGCCAAAATAGCATGCCATGTGTACCATTTGTGACTGTATCCTGTTTAATTTTGCTTAAAGCATTTCTAAGCAATGTTTGCCGCTGCAAAATTCGGCCCCAGTCAATATGGAGATAAATGAGTATAAAACGCAAGGGAAATTCAACTTCCAAAATGGCGCAAGCAGTATTTGTGTGTATGATGACGTCAGGCGAATAGAGTCATTATAGCATTATTTGAGCCTTGTTTTTTATCTATAGCCTTTACTACGAGACTGTCTTGCGCTATCCCCAATTACCCGATAGTACACGCACTGACTCTGTCGGAATCGTGACGCAACTGTACGTCTTGTGTCAAATTTATTTGAAACACAGTGTTCTGCAGTCTCTATCAACTTCACGTGATTTTCTTTGATAAGTTCTAGTTCATTTGAGCTCTGATTTCTTGGATGATATCCTTCCTTTCCAGAGGCGGTCTTTCCAGAACCTTGACAAGATCAGCCACTGTGACGCCTCCTTCCATCGCCCAATCCAGGAGGAGACACTTGCTGGGGTTGGGCACCCTCTCACTGTCTAATGTAGCTACGAATTCAACATCCTTACCCAGTTCCCCTTTAAAAGAAAGCCAACGTAATGAACAATTTAGTAGGAATGCCTTTTGCTAATGAAGCACGGACCAGAGTTCTCCCAGCTTGTAAACCTGACATAAATATACACTTGAAAACTAAACAAAACATGAATTTAAAGTGAGAGCAACGTTCCTATAGGCGAAACTTTTGTAACCGTACGCTAAATGTCAACAGGCACATAAGGAAAAATACATTGTTCTTGGGAAACTGTGCATGATCAGAACTACACTTAACAGTGGGATTATTCAATATATAATTTGCAACCTACAGCATCTCAAAGTCGCCTATTGTTTTAAAATGGTTGCTCACTAGCTAATAGCAGCGTACAAAACCCAGTATGTATTATGCTACCTAGCGCGGAACATGCAACGTCTCCTATATAAGTTTATCTTGCTTCCTTCCTTCTCACCTGCTAGTGCCTTCCAGTTCCTCTGATCTCGCGTATTGAGAAGACAGCATACCATACTGAAGAGGCCTGCTGGTATCTTGGTAATGAGTGTCTCCGGTCCGAAAGCCACCGTGTGCGGAAGATGAGAAGGCACTAACAGGTGCTTCTGCATAAAGGTCAAAATAATTAGTCCAGTTTATCAAGAACGTGAAAATGTACCCTTTGGTATCCCGTTGAAACATTAAAAGCTGAATCCCACTTGCCCTTTCCACAGCCTTGTAGAGTCAAATTAAAGTAAATTTTAGTTGAAAGTTAATCAGACGTCTCTGACCAAAGCAACATACATTTTGGGGGCAGAGCTTCGGAGCGAGGGTGTCTGTCTTCGCCAACAGAACTTGGAGGGTAGAAGGAGCAGCCATTACATTACTGTATAGTCATTGAACATATCCCAAGGTAGTGTGCTTACCGAAAATGAGAAATAACTTACCAACTCAAGTGAGTAACCTGCTGGACTTCAGTAAGGCCCGGGGGAGGAACTGGTATTTGGCATTTTTACCTCGTTTTCGAGTTCACCCCCTTCAAAAATGGTTTACAGACCAATCAACCATTTTCAGTTTTCAAATTGTCTAAATTGAAGGTTGATAATTAATTTGGATCAATCTATACTTACCGGGGTTTGTCCAGTTGACAGCGAAAACTCACATCTCTGCTGTCCACACAGCAACACCACCGGTGACTTTGTGGGGAAAGGCTTGTCACTGCCTGCCATTTGTAGCACATGTATGGCCTCATCACTTTCTCTTGAGCTCTTGGATTTGACACAAACGTTGCACTGAGGACCAAATGTGAAGCGTAGCTGCGGGTAGTCCCTTTTTATTATACCCGTTACACCATCAACTATGGGCTTAAGCAACTTGAAACATGGATACGCAGGTTCAAAGGTCAAAACTGTAACTGAGAGAACCTGCTGGGAGGACTTCTTCTCCAATTGGAGCTTGAAGACAAAACTAGTTCCGATGTGGAACCGGCAACGATCTGCAAATATAAGTGGTTTGGAATCGGGTTCCATTTTGTCTAGACAGGCATGGGTCAGGCATCTTGTCAAAAGACGGTAGTAGATGGTTTTGGGATCGAAGAATCCAAAGTCAAAGTAGAAGACCTCCTCAGTGCTTGATGATTTCCAGAATTCTGTCTCGTTGCCCTGGAAAGAATGCAGCATGGCAGGTACAAGTAATGAATTGGGACGACAGTTTGTATTTACAACAGACGCAATTGGACACATGAGGTCGTATGCTTTTAGCAGACGGGTGAACAGTGGGACAAGTTGAGGCATATCGCGGTAGATGTGTCGGAGCAGTTCCTCTGAAATAATCCCAGTTTTCTCGTAGTTTCTCCACTCAATGGCGTAGCGATGACAGCGCTGAGATTCACGTGGAACGTACAATAATTTCTTCATGACGTCTACAAGAAACTGGGGATCGAGTACCACATGCTCTCTCAGTATTTCGTCTTCCTCTCTGTAGATGATCTCTCCTGCCTCACAGAAATATCTCAGCATTTTCTTCAACTGCTCTTCGCCTTCTACTTCGCATGTTTCTCTTGCCATTACTTGAATCTCTTCAATCGTTGCTACGTTCTTGGCACCATCCGAAGCCTGTGCAAGTTTCCGGCGGTTTTGGATCTCACGGTAAAAGTGCAAATACTTGATTGGATATTTCTCCTGGGCATACTCTGCACTCTCGACCCGCTTGAATATCTCTGCTCTTAACTGTTGGAAGTCTTCGTCAAGGGACTTTGAATTCTCAACCAGAAATAAAGGCTTGTCGTCGACTGGATTTAGTACAAGACGGTGGCAGAAATGAGGAGTTATGCGGTCGTGAAGCTTATCGGTGAAACACTTTACTTCTGTCTTTAGAACACTGTTTTTATGTGTACCAACAATCATGATGAGGGCGTCTGGGTGCCGCGCGTGCGCACAAACAGAGTGAAGCCAAAAGAGAAGTTTCTGAAGTTGTTCATCTACGTCATAGACAGCTGCCTCTACGTTGAACACAATCACGTACAAGGCTCGATCAGGCATAAACACATGGTGGGTACAGTGGTACAAGGTGTCTCCTGCAAAGTCCCACAGACTCAGTTTGGTCTCGAGGAGAGGTTGTCCTTGTACCGCGGCTTTCATTTGCTCTCTGATCATTTTGACTGGGAATGTTTGCTTCGCACGCCATATCTTGTAAGTGACGTGTAGATCAAACAATGGGTGAGCAGTGACAGAAAGAACGTAAATGCACAAAGACGCAAAACAACAATCAGGTACCCTCAAAGACCAGCCACACATATACGCAAAGTAAAAACCAATGCTTAATCCAATCACTTTCTTGGTGACGTAACTTGCCTGAAAGCCATATTTGAGAACAAGTCTACGACCGAAGATGCTGCCCCACGTCGTTCCAAATACCATGGCGCAACCATTCAGAAAGATAAACCAATAAGGTTTTAACCAACAAGCGGATCCCAAATACAATGCATATGTTAGTGAAAAAAATAGACAACACAATAGGGTTCTCCTTATGTGCCACCTGTTATTAATTGTACAGTACTTATAGCTTGACAAGCTGGCGGTGCCCCCAGCCACAAAGATCAAACTAGATATCACCATAATCCAAGACGCCACGCCTGGAACCGTTGTGCCTTGTGTTTCCCAAGGATGGACACACATAGCCAAGGCCACAGCTATACCTGTACGAAAGCCAAGCCCACTTGATATTCCAAAGACAGCGGTATGAAGTAAATTCAACAATATTCTTTTACTTAATTGAAACGGCCTATAGTGAGGGAACTGGCTGCTGTCTGATGCCTCACATGCAATCTTCTCAATCGGTTGATCATTGCGTATAGAAGCTTCCATAAGAACACATACAATTGTGGTAGCAGTGGCAAAGCGGTATGCACTGTTATAGTCCACCAGCAAAGCCAAAGCGCAGATTGAAATCCAAGCAAGTATTGCGAAGCCATACTGGAAAGCATTGAGCCCAAATATAACTGCTACTAAGGCCATCATTTGTAGACAAATGAAAAATTGTGGGAGGATTTTCAACAGACTGGTGTCTACACCTGAGGGAGATTCGGTGGATTCTGAAGAGGTGGATCTGTTGAGATTGGTCTTCTGTGTTTTTGTTGTAAATCCTTCTGCTGAAGCTTCCCTGAGCACAGTCACAGCTGCAGCACATTCTCGAATGTCATCTGCCCTAGCACCATCCTTCTCGTTCCATTGCTTGTCCACTATGGTGACGTGACACATACGTGTCTCAATGCCGTGTGTCGGCTGCTCAAGGAGGTCAAACTTTCTTCCAAGAAGACGATTCAGCAAGCTGGTCTTGCCAGCTCGAGGCTCGCCCAAGATTAGGACTCGTGCCCGGTTGGTGGGAAGTTCACCTTCTGCCTCAGCAGCCATGTAGATTCTTTTCAAGCCTTGGTCGTTCAAAAGCACGCCCAGATTTTTGCTTCTTTTGCCAAAATCGGAGGACTGTGACAGAACTCTGTCGACGTTGTTTTGACTTCCAGCAGCGGTAGTTGGCGGCGGTCCCATAGCTTGAAAAGGAAAAAAGAAAATGCAGAAATGCGTTCGCTGTCATTGTTTGTTTGTTTGTTTGTCTTTTTAATGCCCGTTCAAAATAATTAAAGATAGTAATGCATGGACAAATGCAGTAAAAACTACTTATATTGTGATGGTCAACATATTGCTTTTGGGAATTAGGTTGGCAAAGTGGAATTCTTTCCCTATTATACACCGTATCTAGTCCCGGACTGAAGCCTTGCAATGCACGTAGATCGGGTTTTCGTTGCATCCACCTGTCATTATAGTTAAATGTAATGAAAGTGGCGAAGACAGTGGAGCGGCTTGAGCATTGGTTTTCGTTTTGTGGTTTTAGTGGACATAGTTACCTTTTCTGTTGGCTAAACCTTTTGATTAATAATAAGTTTTTTAAAATAAAAGCAGTAAACATTAAAAAATAACAAAAAAAATAAAAATAAAGTAGAAACTACACTTTCCACTTTTTGCCATAAACAGTTTTATAGTCTCAACATTAACAAGGTCTCAACCAAAACCTCCAAACTCGCGCATAAGACACACTTCAAAGGCCTATATACATGCATTTTTTAGCGGCGAGGGTAAAAGTATGAAATTAATATAAATTAATAGCTTATAAAAAACACTTACTAGGCCAACATATTGCCAACCACGAAAACGAAAATGAACTGAATTCAGTACAAGAAGACTATTATTAGAGATTTCCCTAATGATAGTGATATGTTTATTGTCAATTGAGATATTTGTATTGTTTATAAAGATTCAACGAAGTAACAATAGAGACATAAGTTCTATTAATTATTATAAGGGAGATATATATGTTGTTAATTAATAGAGATACCTCTATTACCGAGATATCTTTATGTATTAGATGTTACGAATGTACGTCATACTCAGAAATCTGAGAAACGAATCATTTCTCAAATTCAAATTAGTTATAATCAACGGGGGTATTCAGACGAAATAATTTCCAGGAAGCTTTCGGATAGAAAATAAACAACCTTTTCGGGATCATTACCACACCATTAAGTCAGGGGCCAAAGTCAGAGCTGTCGACCCTCCGTGATTCTCCAGGAATTTCCCTGAAAATAAACTGTACAATCTTTCCATGTTCTGATGATAAATTTTGTAAAAGAAAAACAAAATCCCTAACTATGGAAACATTTTTCATATTTTTTCAAGTCTAAATTGCTTTCCCAGATGTGACACAGGATGTGTCCTATATGGGTTATCTTGGTCGACCCATAGATGGATTGCAATACATGTCATTGACCGCCATCTTTGATGTAAAACAATGGAAAAGTGCACGCGTGTACGCGCCACGCACGACTCTCAGCCAATGATAGCTCTTCACGCGAGCACAAATCATCAAAGATGGCGGCCAATGACGTCTATTGCAATCCATCTACTGGGACATGATTATTGCGTAAATGAGAAACAGCCTATGTGTCGCTGATCCAATACAAAATAATCCCGTGTGTTTGGCTGACATAACAATGCGTGTAGCCGCTCATTGTAATTATTATTTTGTGTTATAGTCTGGTTTCTATTCTGACACCTATGCAAAAAGGGACAATGACAAAAAACAGACGGAAGTCACTATTACGACGCAAATCTCATAAAAATTACTTAAGTACAAGCCCTATAGGCCCCCTTATATCATAGTTACGAATGAGCACAAGTCACACTCTGCAAAAACCGGGGTGGTAAAAGTGACACCATGGGTTTTGACACTCATGATAATACCCAAGAGAGAATCAAATTTAACATCACATGGGTGTAAAAAACATGACTGTAGTTCTGTTGGCTGCAGGTGTTATTTTAATACCTTGAGATGTAAATTTTTCCTTTTTTCTTGTTGGTATCTATGAAACATCACCCGTGTTGTCAGTTTAAACACATCGTTTTATCATAATCACTTCTTGTGTCAAAATAAGTCATTTATGTGATGTGTAAGCCATAATAACAAATTGTCTATGATGAGATACAAGTCAAAATTATGAGGAGCAAGTTCATAATAAGACCTTCCTTTTCTCACTCAATTTCCCTTTAAACGGAAAGTATACGTTTGGTAATCTTAGAGGAACGTTACAGAACTGGTAATTAACATTTTCTTTAAGATCACAGATTTACATAAAACTTACACGGTCTAATGATG
>JAUELU010000013.1:4517595-4530509 GCA_032357145.1 Evasterias troschelii
TTACTCGTTACCGAGTAAGTTTTTATGCTAATAATTATTTTGAGTAATTACCAATAGTGTCCACTGCCTTTAAAGGAATTGAAGGAAAACTTTCAGTATTGTCTCTTTATGTATGTTTAAGAATGTCTTTATTCCTCCTCACAGATTGTCAAAGAGAGAGAAGAAGAAACGAAAACAGCAGCAAGCTGCTGAGAAACCTGTGTCTATAAATCAATCATTTCAGGATGATATACTGGAAGACTTGCCATCCCATCTAGCTGAGCATCTTAAAGTCAAGGAGTCCAATGGTAGAGTCTCACATGAAGAAGACAGGACGGCAGACGATGAAAGTAAGACGAGCAACTCAAATGAGATTGAGAGTGCTGAGGGAGCGGAAGAAACAGAACTTTGTGAGAGACTCAATGGCTTTGTTGATAAGATGGAAGATGCGGAAGACGCAACTGAGGAAACACCTACTGTGAGACTCAAAGGCAAGAAGGCAAAGGAGGCAAGGAAAGCGGCGAGAGAGAAGTTAGCTTCCCAGGAACAGATCTCAGAGGTATTTCAAAAGAGCTGTTTAATTCTGGTAAACTGTAAATGAATTTAGATGATATATAGATGAACCATGTGGTAAGCATGAATTAGCATGATAAAGTGTTTTTGCCAGACATTTTCACATTCAAACTGCTCAAAATGTAGTGCCTAAATGAATGGTTATTATTGTTACAGTGTGCTGTTGTGTATCAGGTTGGAACAAACTGTTTTTGTTTTAAACAAATGTAATGCATCATTTTTCTTCCCATGCAAGGCACGAGAAATAGGATCAGAATCAGTTTTAAGCCTTTCAAAATGTAATATTTTATAGACTTAATCCCTACCAGTACCAAATTAATATCAAGTAAAAAAAGAAGAAGTTTTAAATCACGTTTTGGCTATCTTAGAGCTAAAACAATGATGAAACAATTGAATAGGCGGGTACAGGATAGACCAACGATCGATCTTATTTTGACCTTTATGTATAGTGACATCATTTGCATAATGTCAGTAGGCGTGACCATAACTACACCCCCTCCAACTCTGTACTTTGCCGTCTACCGGTATGCCTGCTCAACCCTCCTTTGGTTCCGGAATGCATCTGCCTGGCCACTTGGAGGGGAACAGAGCTCAGCCGGCCCCATCACCCTGCGCTTCCGTCATGGCATTTAGTACAGATTTAGGTGTTAAATGTGATATACTATGAGTACTCATTCTCTGTATTCTTCATTAAAAGTATTTTATTCTTTTATTTGACAGGTTCTATCAGCTAACGACGCCCCCCTTCTATGTAACACCTGTAATAATGAATTTCCAACAAGAAATAAGCTCTTCAACCACATCAAGACAACAGGGCACGCATTAAAAGTAGAAAACAGCAGAATGAGAGCTGATACAGGCGAAAAGAGTAATAGCAAAAGCAAGAAAAAGGGGAAGAAAAAGTAAAACTTTGTGTTGCCTATGATTATTTATTATTTGGGCCACTACTAAGTCATGGATTTTAGCTGGAAGTTTTACTGGACCAGTATTAAAACACGGAATCATTGTAAGACTAATTTTAAGAATAAAAGATAAGTCTAACATTCTTCAATGGCTATATTTACAAAGTTTATTGTATTTCTTTGACTTTCCTTTGGAATCATGTGCATCAGTAACAATAAATGAGAAACAGTTTTTAAAAAATACATCAAATGTGTCAATTTTTGTAAAAGTCTTGTAATCCACTGCAAGAAGTTCAAGTAAAATTGATTTTGTATTCAACAAGCAAGTACTTTTTGTTCTTCTTTGACAAAGCGCTGGGAAAATTGATATTCAAACAAATTTGAAATAAGACTGTTGCATCAGTGTCTTTCAGTCTGTTGTTTACAATACAACGGGGTCACCACAAAAGTTAGCACCTAAATATGTGAATAGACCTTTCTGTTGCAATGTCACAGCCCGAGTTTGGAAAATGTTGGAAAACTGTGGGAAGTTGTAAATGCACAACAAAAACAAATAGCCACAGTTTTACACAATATTCAAAAATATTGTTGAATTTGTTGGAAATAAAGCAACCAATCATGGAATGCATTTTTGTTTATTGAAAGTTTGTAGAAATGTTGAATTTGGTCACAACATTTTGTTACTACGCTATGGCTTAGGCTCTGTCAGTTATTTTGAAATTGTGTGCTGTCATTGAGGGACTTAGACCTGGTTCCAAGTCTGTGAGCATGGTTTTTAGTTTACCTGATAGTCTGAAATAGCGCCCTCTTGTGGTTTAACCTCCATCATTGAGTAAGGGCATGTGATAGCTAAACTTTGGGGCGTTTTGAGTGGCTGGTGCAGAGAAATAGCCACGATCTCAGACTTGAAATAAAGTCTACATCTATATGGGGCTTCAAACAAGAGGATGGAGCCTAGACCATTACGAGTTGAATTGAATACTGTCTGGTATAATGACTTGTTTAAATCCTCAAACTATAAAAAAGTTTTTCTATATTCAATGGTCATAAAAGCAAGGTTGTGCACAGGTTTATCCTATTGGGCAAAGCCTTATATCCATTTGCTATGAGGCTAGAGCTATATGATGGGCACTCCATGCGTGATACCAAAACGTTGCAAATTGTAGTAAACGGCACCCAGATTAGAATAAATTCATTAAATGCATACAATTGGGCAAATATTTATATTTTAATTCCAATAAATACTTTAACTTCATGCATGAAAACTTCCACATCCAATGCAGCATTTAGATAGTTTTTATTATGTTGAGTTTCCTTGTCCAATAAGGAGTTCATAAATGGGCATCATGAAAGAGTATTACATTATGCATGAAGTGCCTTGCATATTGCCTCAACCTTTGCTAAGCACATTCATTGGAGACTCTTATTGCATTTCTATGCATCTACATGTATGACCAAGTTCACACAAGGACTATTTGTTGACTGGAGGCCAATATTGCCTGTTACCCAACACATGTTTTTGAGCATAAGTACCAGTTAATATCTTCCTCTAATCAACAAAATGGTTGTTGTGGCAAACTTGGCCCATAAAGGCATGTGATTTGTCAGGTTTTTTCCTGATTTCAGGATTTCTAACTGATCTCAGGAAAAAGACTTGGCCCTTGTTATGACCAGGGCCCAATTTCATAAAGCATGTAAGCACACAAACTTGCTAAGCACAGAAAAATATTGCTTAGCAGAAACTGGTTACCAGCCAAAACTACATAAACTTTGCATTACTGTAACTGGTGCCCCCTCAATTTTTGCTTAGCATAAAAATTTGTCAAGCAGTATTTTCTGCTAAACCGCTTTATGAAATTGGGCCCAGACCTTCAGATCTATTTGAAATAATGTACAGAGTCTGTAACATTCTTACATGTAATGCTCTGTACATTCAATGACCTTCATTTCCACCACCAAGAGGAAATTGTTATCTAATTTTCAGTTTTTTTCATGTTCATACAATCTCGTTCCTGCCTCTCTAAAGCTTACCCATGACTCTGCACCACTTTTTAAATAATTAAAATGTGTTGTCATTGTACCAGACATTTAGAGTTAATATGCAATACATTGTACGAGTTCATTATTCTTGCAGTTAGTTCTAGAGTGGGTCAAAGGTCAGAGTTCTATCCATGGAAATGTTTGTAGAAAGCAGGGTGAGGCATCACCTCTCAAAAGACAAAGTACAATTGCTATAATTTACATTCATTCATTCATAAGATGTTTAAATTCATTTGTTTGAAAACAACACTTAACTATGGTAACCCTGTAGAGACCTTGTGTATTTGTAAAATAATCGCCATGTGCTCAAACATTGCTGATTATGTTGACAACAAACATTCTTTTGAAGTATGTGTTTTTTTTGGGTTTTTTTCAATAATAGAGTATTTGGAAATTTTTTGGCATGACCTTTCGACCTCAAAGGCGCAAGCCGCTACTAAAATCTAAACGGTTATGACCACATGAAAATATAATTAAATAAACTATTTATTTAAATAGAATTCAGATACACTTTGCAAATTATTTATGTAAACACAAATTGTTCAAAATATATTTCAAATAAAAATATAAAAATAAAACTCTTTTAAAACTGAAATGAATCTGGAATGTTTTGGGGTTTTTTTCCACCACAAATTCTACAAAATATTACCAGTTCAAATAAAATGAAGACAATGTTTTTTTGGGCTTGAATTTTCATAGCACAAATAAGTACATTTTTTATAGGACCACAAATAGACTAAATAAAACACATTGCTTTCTTGCAAGTTGTTAAAAGAAAAAAACTTGTCCATTTCGTGTTTTGCAATAATTTATCAAATTGAAAAAATGTCTTCATTATTTTGGCAGAAAATTATTTTAAATAAATATTCCTGTTTAATATATGAAAACAGATTTACATTTAAAATCCATTCTTTTAAATTCGAAGTTGGTTTTGGAAAAAAGTGGAGAAATTTCCTGAACATGTTGAGAAACATCAATCTATAAACAGCTATAAATCTGCTATTCACAATTAGAATAATATCGACTCCTGCTGCATGTACAATTATTATTGTACTTGAAGAATTAAAATTCATCAAACACTGAATTATATTAAGGCATTCCTGGGCCTGGTTGAAAAAAGGCCATCCAAAGTATCAGCATTTTCATGATAATACAAAAGGTATAATGGGGACTCCGAGGCTACTTCTAACTTTTAAAAGATTATTATAATGTTGATATTTTTTACTGTAGAATCAACAACAGAAGTTCGAAAACTGTGGAATGTAATTCTGAAAGTTACATATCAGACATTCACAATGATGATAACTTATTGTTGGGGTGCTACTGTCAATTAAATCAGTGCACATTGATTGTGCAATCACAAACAAGTGTTGATAAGTGGTGGTGGGTGTCTATTCAAAAAAGAATGTTGACAACTTTGGATGACCCTTTAAGCCACATTCAAATTTATTTACATTTGCCGTCAAATTTTATTCTAAAAGTGCTTTGCAATTAATGTTTTCCTATTGAATTTGGAATGAAACTTTGTTGATTGTTCCAGTTCAGGACCGTTTCCCCGGCAACCAATTACTGTCATGAGAGTACTAAGATGGTGGCCTTATGGCTTCAATGGAATAATAAAACACTGGTTCCTCCTTTAAATACACAGTTGGCCACTGATGCATAGATAAAGAATTTACTCACTGGTACCCTGTGAGATTTAGAAATGAGGATTAACACACATGAGATCTTTTGGGAATGACGATACGGAGCATGTTGCCACAACGAGGACATTCTTGACAGGACTTTCCATTCTTCTTGGGAATGTTCCAGCAAGAAATGCACCGTATTCGATACTTCTTGTACCTGCAAAAAAACAAAAAAACAATCTCACTTAGTTTTAGAACAAGTCAGCTTAAAGACCCATCTCCTCAGATATTTTCTAATAGAGCACTTAACTGGTTAGCAGCCAAAACAACATTTAATGTACATGCTTAGGGACCTGCTTTTAAGCTGAGGTTTTTTCTGCTGAGCATTTTTGTTCCACTTTCATTGAACCATGTTATATGTCCTGTTTGTAACATCTACTCTATAATAGCAATGGTCCTTGGTTCTATTCCCTCCTTTGTATTATGCCTGTGGATATTTCTTTTCAATGGACTTTGAAAAGTACTGAGTATAATGCTTTACATATACAACCGTGTATGGGTTAAACACAAATAATATTCTTAATCCCAGATGCAAATTTAACCTTAAATTCTTTGAGGTATCCACTGCTAAAATAAAGAATTTAAGCTACATCTAGCTACCACCAAGCAAGCTGGATGGTCTGTGGTGAGACATCTTCTCTTAGAAGTGCAAAGGTGGCTGGTTCGAATCCCACGTGTACAATATGCACATGGATTTTTTTTCCACATGACACTTGGGGGAAAAGTATTGAGTATAACATCAATGAATGGGTAAAACACAAATAACTAACCTGATCCCACAAGCATTACAGAGTGGTGTACCATCTTCAGCATCTCTCCAAAGAGGGGTTCGTCTTGTACCGCATGATGCACACTGCTTACCTCCTGAAGAGTGGACATTAAAACCTCATTACTGTTTTTGTTGCCTAGTACAATGTGACATTTTGACATTTACTGTTTTAATAAATAAATAAATTCTATCAATTCTATACTATGACCTTATTTGGGTAAATCTGTCTGTATACACCCAAACTAAACAGTAAATATCTCAAAAAGGCTAATACGTTTGGACAATCTTAGATATGTCTGGAAGATCCTAAAAGATTTGCAATATTTACAACTGATAAAGATTTTAATCAATGAAAGAACAACTCCAGCAATATTATAAACATGACAGGAAAAAACAATATTGTTTCAAATTTTAAGCGATGATTGTAATGTTTTCGTTTTTATGGAATATTTTGGCATTTTCCAACTTATCTCCCCCGCCCCCCCCCCCAAAAAAAAAAACCCATTAACAACAACACAAGCCTACTTAGTTACGCCCATCTTACTAATACTTGTCACCCATGACATGACAATCATACGATTCGCTCACCTAGACTTGGGATCCCTGCATAAGGGATGGCGATGTGACGAGGCATAGGAGCATTTTCTCGCTCTGACCCGCTGGTAGTGGAATCTAAATAGTTGTTTCGTCTTTTGTTCACCGACTTGGTTTCCCGAGATCGATTCTTCTTCATACTATCAAAGTAAAATTTAAATAAACTCTTTGGAAAAAACAAATTTTGCTTAATTCGTCTTCCAGAGATTATATACACTGATATACCTAACATTAGGCCTAGTGTTTTCTGCCATTTGATATAGCACCCAAAATGTGAATAGGCCTGCTCAAAAATGTTGTAAGAATAATCTTCTTTTGGTGTTGTAAGGCTGATGAATGGAGGAGGGATGTCTGTGTTGGAAGAAGTAACGTAAGTAACGACCATACATTTTTGGGATGGACACATGACGTCATCTGAGAGCTTCATGATTCAATTCAATGCAATGTTTTATTTTCGTACCCACAATAAGACAGAGACAGAGTCATGTGGACAAATTTACAGGTAGTAACATATAAGCAAAGAGTAAGCAACACCAATGAAAATGATACGGCACAAATTTAACAATCTTTATGCTGTGAGTAAGGAGGCTGTTAAAATAAGCCGAGGTTTCTGGGGAACAGCCCTACATTGATACAAAACAAAACAAAAACGGACAGGAGAGAATGCAAACTGAATGAGCTAATTATGCAGAGAATTAAGCCCAAGAAATAATGACAAAATTAGGACCAGCTAAACAATATTAGCATAAACAAAAAGGGAGCTGAAGACGAGCAGTGGACTCAGGAGAGAAAGCTACGTTACATAATGAGCGAGTAGGGCTCTTTGAACAAGGCTTTAAAATGACCAGCGGAAGGCTGTGTTTTTATTTGGTCGTCAGTGACGTTCCACAATACTCATTGCAAAATCCCTAAAAACAGTAAAATTCTTAAAACACTCACTCACCTGTAAACAGACCGAATCAGCAGCTGTGGTTTCTGTCTCGTCTCCTGACAAAGTTTTGTTTGAACACAAAACGTAACTCCCCGGAATCTAGGGTCCTTACTCTGGGCTCCCCTCCGAGGAGTTTTTGCCTTCCGTACGCGCCTCTTACTCTTGCCCGAGTAGTCACGAGTGCTGGCCCCGCTGCTGGACGAGGCACTACCGCCGCTGCTAGTGTAACTGGTGTGCCCCGCCCCGTCTTCGGAATTGCTAGACGGGGGAAATTGTTGAAATAAGAACTTGCTTGTTACATCATTCTGACGGAAGCTGCCTGGTAAAAGAAACTGTTCTTGGGAAAAGGTTGCGTGTTGCCCCCAGTCTGTTATATTTTCCCGAATTGGTAATGGACAGCAGTTGAAGTAATTATTATTTTTTTTTCACTGGTGGTTCATCTCGGAGAGACGGTTATTTAGACAAAATATTAGTTTTTCGATCCACCACGCGCACCCTCACCCGTTAACGAACTACGAAAGATGTGGAAAGAGGAGGAGCGAGGGGGACGGAAAGACGTCAGGAGAAAACCTGTTTTCAGGAATGTTGAGTTCATTTGCATTACCGATATTTAAGACTGGCTGGCATATTGTCGATTACAAGTAACAGCGAAAATTCTACAACCATGACACCGTGACATGTACAATACTGTTGAGTGACCTGACAATCAAATCTTTGACTGAATCACGACTAATTTGACGAGAATTTGGAGAACAAATGTGTGTTCCGAGTGCACCCGAACCCAACATGTAGGTCGGGTTAAGACGGGATACAAAGACGGTAGCCTACATTTTGTAACAAAGGGATGCACAAAAGGTGAACCTCCACAGAAATGTAGGTCACTTCAGACATGTCAGACGGGTCAGGATGGTTTGTCACCTTTTATGTACAACCAGCTTCTTCATACTTTGATGTACTCATTTTTATTATCATCCTCACAAATATTAGCAAAACTTGCTGTCCCTGATGTACAGTCAAGACAGTGCAGTAAGGTTCAAGCGCAAGCTATTACAATAAAAACTTATACTTATAGCAAAAGACGTGAAGAAATTAATATCCACATTTTGATCAACAATTTTAGGTCACATCACATTTTTCGGGACAAATTTCAAAAATTTCTTTGACGTGACTTGGAGTAGGTGGTAAACTTAGCACACTGTTTTAGACATAAAACACATGTAACGAATGTCTACAGTCTTGGACTCTCTCGACTCACAGTGAATTTGGTTCTCCCTTGGTATGAATTATTTTGCTAAAGTGAATTAAATTGCGGATAAGGTTTTCCAGTCAGTTCAAAGATAAACAATGGGGGAGTATTTATTCGGTCCTTACCTAGCAGTAAAAATCTTCTTGGGTAGAGCAGTTTCCTTAGGCCTAAATAACTTGTTGATGCTTCTTTGCCTATTTTCGTTGGCCACCTCTGCATGTACATGTACATCACTCGTCTCGCCAACAGAAGCATCCGTCGAAAAATCCAACTGATCATCCACATAACTCGGAAAAAATCCCCTGTACCGCTCCAGTTCAGAAAATGTTGGACTCCAAACATATCGGTAACTCATTTCCCCTGGAAAAATTTACAGTTTTTGTCGCCCTGAAACAAAATCTGCGACAGTATGATAAAATATGACGTTACAGTTCCTTGCGTAATGTGTTGTGAGGAGCAGACGATAAAAAACAACACAAAATTGACCGAATTCCTTTTTGTAACACGCGCCTACATCACACCTGTTTGATGGCTGTGTGAGGCTTCTGATTGGTCAGATTATTCTGGCAAACTAATCTCCTTTTGACGAGACTATGCTGCGCTAGTATTCTTTCTTTTAAGTGCTAGAATTCTTTCTTTTAAGTATGTCACCATGAATGGATGACCCATCCAGGGATATAGAGAAACGAGCCATTGGAGTTTCCTTTGTATACAAAAGGATTAGGCAACATAGGAAGAATAAAACAACAGAAATAGGCCAACCTACTCCCAAACAACCATTGACAATAATATAAAAGAAACGGACGAACCATACTCATTTTCACAGTTAAATTGAAACTATGCGAGGGACAACAGCCGATATGCAGTTAGCAGCGGAGGGGTAGGCGTGACTAGCAAACTAAATACGAGAAGTCCATGGAAATGCAGGAAACATATGTTGGTTTACACTGTCGACCATTTTTGTTTGAGTTTATTTCTTCTTAATAATATTAATATTAACATTGGTGACAAAACAGTACAAAATGCATTCGCATTGATGTGCTAAAGAATAACACAATTAAGTACAAATCCATAAAAATTCTATCTTCTACAAATTGGGCGACATCACATGCTGCTCCAATAATTATATGCGTCCACAAAATAATGCACTTATCAATTGTTGAGCCAAATGTTAAAGGTATACGTTTGGTAACAGCTCCAAATCAGCGTCCACATTTTGTGTGATTCAACATATGCATGAACAAACAAACCTGTGAAAGTTTGAGCTGAATTGGTCAACGAGGTCACAAGAAAATAGTGAGAAGAGACCTTATGTGTTTTCTGTTTTTCAAACATCGAGTTTATTATCACGCGTGATAACAACTATTGTTTTACTAATTTCTCGGAAACGATAGCATTTTAGGCAGAAATATTTTAAGGAACCCTTTCTACCATTACTTACTTTAAATCATGTAAAGTTGTGTGTGAATCTGTGAACATTTGTCGTTTTCGATCTTACCAATAGTGTACAGGGCCTTTAAGTCAATCCCAAATAAATTGGGATCTGCAAACCAGGGGACAAATCTAAGCGGCGAAGCACACTTGGTTGTAAAACAAACATCCATGCTACCACCATCTTCAACATATTCCAAGCATGCTTAAACACTCATAGTTTGTTGTTTTGAAAAGGGGCCTGACTAATTTCCCTTCCAATCTCAGTTTGGATATACTAATGTGAGAGGGAGAATTTAAGATGGCTGCCACATGATAAGAGTTTATTACTTCAATACTTTACCCAAATGTATTTAACTTCCTGGGCAAGTGAGTCAACTTAAGCATTTTTTTTGTTATCAGACCAGGCTCAATTTTACAAAACAATAAGGCCAGATCCAAACTGTCGGCTACGGTTGCTAAGAGTTGCCCTCAATTTGGACAAAGCCTAAGATTCATCTTTAGATGAGTTGTCATTGTCAACATAATGTTTTTTATTGCGACATCACAATTTGCTTAGCAATTAAGATCAATAAATATCGAAGGATCAATCTTTAGCTCTTTGTGAAATTGAACCCGGTCTGTTGTAAAGCTGTTTAGTGGAAAATTGTGCTTAGCAATCTTTCAGCTGAGCAAAAATTAGCCATAAACTGGTCACAAACAATATACATTACATGGTATTTTGGCTGGTATCTTGGTTTCTGCTAAGCTAGATTTGTCAGTTCTAAGCAACTTTTCGCTTAGAGGCTTTATGTGATGTATCGGGTCCTGAAAGTGTCAACCTGCTTAGCAAATCTCACTCCTCAGCAACCTTTGACAGTAAACCAGTAACAAATAACCTACACCTTATAGTATTTTTGCTAAGCAGAATATGTCTGAGCTTAGTTTTATCATGCACTTGGCAGCTCCATCATCAGACTGGGCCCTTGTGAATTTTCGGTTCAACAATTGCCAGTTATAGCAAAATGAGGGCAGAAACATTTGTAAACTTAAAAAAAATATTTATACAGCTTCGAAGTAGTTACAGTTTTTTCAAATACAAATTGAAGACAAAATTCTCTCTGAAATATAAAACAGTGCTTTGCCCAGCTATCTAATATCTAATACATTAACAAAGTGAGGGTATTAGTTTAAATACTATAGATATTTTCAATATTATTTAAAAATGTACAGCTTCATATATAAGTAATTTACATTTGCTACAAAGGGGTAAACTGTGTTGAAAGAGGTGAGGTACATAACAAAATGAACTGGTAGCAGAAATTGGTACACTCAAACTTTGTTGTCCCCATTTTGCATGGACAGTGTTTAAAATGATAACACGTCTATGTATACGAACAATATGTATGGAAGTTGGGTATCCATGGAAGTTTATTATATACGGAAGTTGAGTTTCCATGTAAGATTGCTAAACATGGAAGGGCTTTCCATGGAAGTTTGTCCCTTATGGAATTCAGATATCCACGGTTATTTTATTTAGGCGTATACTCAGGTTGGGTATCCATTTAGTATTCAGCTTTTAAGGGGTTATCCAACAGTTTCAGAAAATGGTCGCAAAGGATGGGATAAGGAGCCTGCCGTAATCTTTGGCATATAAGCCGGGACTGGCACATTGATTTTGGCCCTTGGAGACACTTCTGCGGCTTATACACCGGGCGGCTTACACACTGAGCAATAACACTTATTTTTTAAAAGATCTTTGTAAAATATTTCTGAAACAAAACAATTTTCTGAACCGAAAAAAAAACCCAAACAAAACATGGCCTGTGTGATGTGATGGTTTTGACGAAATGTTGTTGAAAGTTTCGGTTATTCTCAGAGCTACTTCTCACCAACAGAGGGATTTTATCCCAGCGTTAGCTTAATTGCTTATCTTCAATGAATTGAGAGTGAAATATGAATTGAATTGAAGGTGAAAGATTTAAATGAATACATTTCCCTGGAAACAAATAAATATTATAAACATTATTACAGAATTGTAGGTTCGCTTGTAATTTCATTGTCCTTACATAGTTTAGCACTAAACAAGAACCGTCATCTTATCACAAAATGCACAGGTTTGAATTTGTTAATAATAACAAATTACAACCACTTATATTATTTATTTACTGTATATAAACACCTATAATTTGGCACAAAGGTCTTGTCCAATAATGATTCTTACACTGTTTTGAGTTACCAGCTTCTGAATTAAACCTGCTCTTTCCAAATTCTTTCAATCTAAAATCTTTAAAGATAATCTCAAATTTGTACACTACTTTACTTCAATGACTACCATTCTTAAGATGCAAGTTGTATATTTTTGTTCTTTTGTTTGCAGTTTACCACAAAAAGGGCTTAAAATACTGACAGCTTTAAAGTACCACAGTGTCTTTTCTTTAAGCAATTATTAAGCTTAATGATTTGGTTTAAAAATCTTTGGCAAACTTCAAATACATCGAACGTACATTAAATTTGTATAAAAACTTCAACAAACTCTATTCTTTATGACATTGTACAAAAACTTCAGGACTTACGAGGAAAAGATTAAAAAATCACAGCACTTGCAGAAATTGTATTAAAGGCACACAACTTTGCAGCACTATGAGCGAAAGAGCAAGTAGCCTTTTGTCAAGGCCATCGTGGCTTGGACAGCTTTGTAAACAGTGCGCGAGCCGAGTGGCGAAGCCACGAGGGCCTTTTCCAACTTGTTTGCGGTTTTTGTAATGAATTATTCATGAAG
>JAUELU010000013.1:4597375-4607940 GCA_032357145.1 Evasterias troschelii
GAGAGAGAGAGAGAGAGAGAGAGAGGGACTTCCACGGTAGACTTGGTTTCATTACCGGCATTGATCGGTTACCCATATGTGATATTACACTTTTGATTCTTGGGGGAATTGGCTGATGGCTAGGAGTTCACATTCTTCTTGGGTGGAAGCATTTTACAAACTGGCTTTGATTTCTTCGGCCGAGATTATTAATAGACTTTGAAATCATGACTGCCCTGATCATCGGTCCGAGTCTACTGAGGCGTCTAAGGCAGGGTTTGTTTAAAGGTTGTCTTTTTAAGATCAAAGTTCAAAGTTATGAAGTTGAATTTGTTTCACTTCAAGTGTTTCTTTACTACTAAACTGAATTTCACAGAACTTTATTGCTGATAAATTAATTTATACCATGATATAAAAAAAATTAGACTGGGATGTTACAACTTCACAAGTAATTATGTATATCAAACGAAATATGAAAAGGTTTGTTTAAGGGCTGTCTTTTTAAGATCAAAGTTCACAGTTGTATGTTTGTTTTACTTCAAGAGTTTCTTTTCTACTTAACTTAATTTCTCAGAGCTTTGTAAATGATAAATTAAATCACGTATACTACATGGTATGTAAACAATTAGACAGGGATACATTGTATGTCTTAACTTCAAAAGTAATGTACATCTACATGTACATGTACATCAAACAGAGTTGTAGCAGCTACTAGCCGGTAGACTGTTTCTGCCAAGTCAAACCTCTTTAAGCTTAGAAGATCTATCAAATTGATCCGGCCATGTTCACATATTAAATGTATAAATGTATCTATCGATGAAGATGGAGCCAAATTAGAAGATGTTATGAAGAAGAAGAAAAAAATCTACGATGAAATGGGAAATCCTTTTGGCAAAAAAAAAACATTTATGACATCAACATAATTTTGTATTCAGTCAGCATAAAAAACCACAGTTATGTGTATCAGTGGCACTTTGGGACATTTTCAGGGAAGAATGGTGATGATAATGTGTCTCCTGAGTCTACCATTTATCTGTCTGTCTGTCAGTGATTTCTTGTTTGTCCATCCCTTTGACTCCTCCCAAGTATGAGCCCACAAAGGAGCAATACTCCATCCCTGTCAAAGTTTGGACAGGTCATTCATTTACATTTTACAAAAAAATAACAGGCAGGGTCATACATGTAGAGTGGTAAATACTCCAAGAATGAAACTTACTTGGTGAGAAGCACTGCAGCTGTTGATAACATAAACTATTTTGAGAAAGGATTCTCTTCAAAGTAGTATTGGTTTGGATAGTTTTTCACCCAACAAATTTGAATCTAGGAAATTATAAATGCATGAATAATTTCTCAGACTCCTGAGGGTTGGGTTGGTTGAAGGCTAAATTACCTCATTTAGCCTTCGAGAAAGACTCTGCTAAGGTCAAAACGTCTGACTATTAACTTACTTTTGCTTTTATACCATATCTACATGTAGGTCCTTTTGGTTGGGAAGCAGTTTGAAAAAGCTCATTCTCAGCCAATAAAGGATGTGTATACTATTTGCGACTGGTTTCCCACTTATTCTCACACAGCAAAAAGTTGTGAACAATTTTTGAATTATTGTGTTTATCTACTTTTTTGTGCTGAAAAACTCCACGAAATTGGGTTGTGCACTCCTGGAAATTCTGCTCTTCACTCTTTGTAATGAAATTGGGGTGTGGCTTCATCTCGTACAAGACAGAAAGCACTTGACTGCAAATAAATACATCATCGACCCTGAAAATTGTGTGCTGTCCTACTTGAGACACATTTAGGTACACACTGTCCCTTGTTGGATTGCTTTCTAAAGGAACCTGGCCAAGACTTGTGGCCTTCCAACCACACTTACTTGTGTAATGTTGGCTCAAAGAGCTAGGCACTCTTTCACACAATACAAAAACATGCATTCCTGGCTCATCACTCAGTCAAAAAACGGTAAACTCTGCTTTTGCTTTGTACAGTGTAGCAGACAAAGTCCTCAGCAAATAGTCCAGACTTTTTTCTAAAAACCCTTTCAGGAAAAAAATTGCAGCACTGACAAAAACTGTTCTGACAGTAAAAACAGGCAACCGGCCTCACTGACACATGGTGTACATGTAGGCTTTACATGTATACAAAGCTGCCAAAATTTGCAGCTTGAAATCAGGGATATTTATACAACAATCACAGAGATATTTAGAATTACATTCAACATAATAGGCAAAATGTATCCATAATCAGGGAGATTTTTCAAATTTGTTCATCACAACATAGAAAGATTGGTTTATTTTTAGGAAACTTTCTGCAGAATCGGGGAGAGTTGACAGCTCTGATGTAAATGCATACAACCATGAGCTCCATGGTATAACGTAATTCATAGAACTTCTGTAAGCACAAATTTGCATAAAAGAAACAAAATGTGCTTGCCAGTAAAATAAAAAACAACTCTGTCATACATGTATTCTGTTACAACTGGCTTCCTGCTTAGTTTTGCTTAGCTATAGACGGCTTAAGCATCTCTATGAAATCAGCCCCAGGTTTCATGATGATTCATGCTTTATAGTATACAACTAAATTTTCTAGACAATATTTTCTGCTTATGAAATTGCACACAGACGCCTTATAAGGTAATTTATACATCTGTATCTCTCATGTAGGTACATGGCCACGTGGAAAAACTATTGATACAGTAATTTTGTCTCAATTTCCAGGGTGAGATTCAACAATAAAACTACATGTTATGAACACATGTTATTTCCATTTTAATGGATAGTGCGGCTTGTGCTGATTGTGTATAGCCTGAAGAGAAACTGTGATGGATTAAATAAAAACATGGTCAGTTCCTTTCAGCTCTCAAAGAGAAAGGTTCCCGAGTTAAATTTTACATTTTGGGCAAATGTCTTGTGCAAGCTTCAAATTCCAGACCTCAATCTGTTAAATGAATGAAATCCAGTGATACATTTAATAAACACATGATTCGATCAACAAAGGTAGCGAATCAGGGCTTATAGGCACTGCATCCAACAGCATCGGGTTCGGCTGTTGTGAAGGAGAAACCGTGCAACAATTTCCAGTGATAAAGATCATCCCTACGAGGCAAATTACCAGGAAGCACGACGAGCGAAACAAATTCAAGATGTCTCATAAGAGGTGGGGCTTACGCGCCTTACAAAGAACTACCAACATCAATAAGGGGAATTGGGTTTTATGAAGACGTCTCGCGAGCAATTTGAACAAATTCTAATCATCTTGACCATCCCCCTGCGAGTAAAATGCAACGGGAACTCTTAAGATTTTTAAAACAACACTCCCAAAGAAGTGAGTCAGCGTGCCCCGAGGAAACATGTCCCAAAAGAAAGCCGCAAATTTGTGCCACCTTTGAATTCATTACTTCTTGTGAGAAGGGATCGCGGCGCTGCTCGTATCTTCTGCAGGGATGATGGCATAGGGGGATCAAATACCGTTTTGATTATTGTGTTACCGGGATACAAGTAGTTATTTAGGCTTTTTTTTTCTTTCTTCCCCCCCTTTTTTTTTTCTTCTCGTTTTTGTCGCTTGCTGGATGCGAGGAATTACTCACGAGGGAGGAGGCGGTCGTCACTGATGCATGCTGATGGTTACATCTCTCGTTCAGCCCCCACTCCCCGTTCGAAGATAAACTTGAGTCATACTAGAAGGACGGTCAACATCTTATACCATGCTTCACATCATACACGTACTTTAAATGAATGATGAAGTACAACACTGTTTTCTTTTCTGTAATGAATTCATACATTCAAAGAGTACATACAAGTCGAGTCAAAATATAACCAATGTTTTAACATTCCTTTTTTTTACAAACTACTTCACTTGAATGCTGTATTTTCCATGAACATAGAAATCAAACAATGTTCTGAAAACTAGGGGGGGGGGGGGAACGACGGGACACACGTAATTCCACACTGAGGGTAAAAAGGAGAAACAAATTATCATTGCTGCTTTTGGTGTGACTCTGGTGCAGCTTGGTTTTTACTCATTCTGTGGCTGTTTATATGGGCCTCCTGTGCTTCGATACTTGTTCATGTTCTGATTAAGCTGTAGCCATAGCCATCAATTATGACACAGCTTTATAACCAAGCCAAGGGTACAGGGGAAAAGAGTCTGGTCCCTTTTTTATATTACGAGAATCAAAATCTACAATTGCTCTTGAGCAAAGGGAACAAGATACATGTACATGTGATGGCAGCAAGAAGTCTTTTTCATTCTTGTGTTTCCACCAGAAAGGACACCATTTAAACAGGTGGGTTGTTTAAAGATCTTAAATTGAAGAAAGTATTGGCACTGCCACCATGTCATACCTTACTTTGAATTGAATAATGACAAATGACAGCAGTAAAGCCAGCGTCAAGTCAAGCGAGATCTGTGCAGGTTTTAATATTCAACAACGCGGGCTTAACCCTCATTATTGTACACTTGAACTTTTTAGAATCTAATTTACAAACCGTGCAGCTCTTAACATTATTAGAAACTTGTCAAATCTGATTGTATTAAGGTCGACGGTGTTTGATGGGAATAAACTATGAAGGGTAATTTCTAATAAAAATGGAGCTGTGGGAGAGGGAAATCTGTAGTGTTTATGACCTGAAAGTCTATAAATCTCTGAAAGATTCAAACGCTCATCATTGATGCAGCAAGTGTCAATCTTGTAAAAAACAAATTCTAGTCACTCTTTAAATACATTTTATGACAAATTCTAATGCAACAACTAACCAATTAGAGACCATCTCTGTAAACATCACAATAAACAGGCTAATACTGTTTACTTTTGTTGCTCTTTTCCGTAACAATTTCTATAAAATTAATACAATAGAAATTAAGTTTCATTTTATACAAAAGAAACATGAGAAACATTGGAAAATGTCAATTCTGCACACGACCTTTACTTTGACCTCTTTGGGGGAAAGAAAATAGGTCAAATCATGCAGCTTGTTGTGGCGGGGCATTTTTAATTGTAAGTACAAATACTCTTGGCCTCTCTGGTCTCTATGAATTATTAATAGAATCCAACTGTACTTTCCATAAATATTTCAATAAATATTATTTTCTATCTTCATTGTCCATTTATTTCAGTCAGATTTGTAACTGAAATCGTAAAGGAATTCATCAGGCAATGTCTAGTTGGCACGCTAGACATTTGCATGTAAGGTTAACTCAATGCGGACACTGGCCAAAGGTGAAAACAATAGTTTACCCGGCTCAATTTATGCCCTATGAGATTATGATCATCCACACACACACATTCTGAATAACAAAAGAAGACGTGTAATGTGATCTCATGAATCAGAATGCCCTGATTAATCCCCCCCCCCCCCCCCCCAAAAGAAAAAGAGAGAAAAGAAAAAGACACTTGCAATATCACCACCGCTGCGTTTGATAGAACGCACGGGCCCCGTTAAGCTTGGGGCTATCTGATACTTTTTGTGGCGCTTTTCTGCGCAGGATACCTAATCAGGATGAAACTGTCTGAGTCAACAAGGCACTGCCATCAATCTTATATTCTACAATAGGGTCATTATTTCACAAGATTGGTGATGGAATTACAGCCAGAATATGGACGGTGGTTTTAAGTCTTTAAGTTGTGGCTAGTTTTATTTTTTCACCTAAAGAGAAAGGGGGGGTGTTTGCAAACGCCTGTGGTTAAACCACCTGCTTGCAAGAGAAGTAATGGATGCTGATTGGCGAAGAGGAAAACTGGGGAATGTGGAACCTGGGAGACAAAACCCTGATGAAATTGAATCCGGTCAACTGTCAGTGGGATGAAAAAAAAGATGCATTCTGCTAAATTTGATTGCTCCACAAAATGAAATAAACAAAACTGTTTTGGATTATCTGTGGGCGAGGGTCGGCCTGAATGGAATTAGGGTAAGCTGAAAGGGGCTGCCGTAATACAACCGCGATCTTTTTGAAACCCTGCCTTGTGTTCAGGGTTCACTCTCAATGGAACTTGGTATCAAATGGTGAAGTGAGCACATGATTTTATTCATCTAGCTCTAGAAATAACGTAAATAGAGCCAAGTGGGGAAGATGTTATCTGACAAGGCCCTTAATGTTTTTTAAGAAAATCTAAGATTTTTTATATTTTTTATAAATTTAATGTTTAGAGGATGTACACAAATGCAGGTCATGTCAAGGTTTTTCACCAAAGTATGTGGTTCTGTCTTTAAAATAACAATAATAATAAGTGCATACATGTATGTACAGTGCAAAATCGGTCTGCTTGGCCATGAATGTGGCATTTATTAAGCAAACCGCCTGCACCTAAATCAATAAATAAATTTAAAAATACAAAAGTAAAACACTACAAAGAGGTACAAAAATAATAGCAATACACAAGAATAATAATTTAAAATTCAAACTTAGGTCAAAACATTTTTTTAAACTTATGATTGTTATTATTGTATGAAACATTACAACTGGAAGACAAGAATGATTTGTTGCTTGCAAAGATTCCTTTGACAAACATTAAAAGCTTAATGCACTAGTGAATCATTTAAACATGGAGTACATACCGATGCAGTCTTCCACCGCAATGATCATTATTGAATTAAAAGTATATGTATTCACAATTGAAATGCTGGCAAATTTGATTAAGTTGCCATCCTGAATGCCCATTCCTACAGTGTACATAATTATAACTAATGATGCATTTTGTCCATCTAACAAACTGCACAAAGGATGTAAATTTAGTTAAAATTCATCCTTGATACACACAAATAGAAACGCCACATACTAGTACATGTACATAAACATGAATTTTTTTTAGGAATGGTATGTCAACAAAAAAATGAAGAGTAGTGATAGACCTTTTTAAATGCACATGATGTCCTATTACATGTATTAAGAGAGTTTCAAGGTACATTGTAGAGGGACCAGTTTTCTCTGATCACATTGTTTTTGGACACCATGTTCAGTCCAAATGCAGCACAACCCACTGTGCAGTCCAGTCTGGCACCCCTTATTCACAAATGTAATTTTTGAAGAAAAAAAATTTGCTTCTATAATCGCAATTTGTTGCAATTTACTTAAACATGTACAGCTCTGGACATCACCAGAGCAGGACCCCTCATGTGAGTACATTAGACCCTATCTGTTAACCATATTTTGGCTTAGGCTTGATTGGCTGTGGCTTATTGGTTGAAGCCAGAGAGCTCTTTTTCCAACATGCTTTCTATCAGCAATCATTCACATTACACAATCTAATCAACATGTTTGAAGAATACTGATTGAAGATGAGACCCACACAGCAACAGTTTTCCCCTCAAATTATATTTCTGTAATCTTGCCCATCTCCCAAATTGAATTAAAGGCAAACCCCTAGGCTCCTGCTAAGAGGTCAGATGCAGGGAGAGTTCCCAAGTTTGGCGCTCAGCGAAACCAAACGTTATCAAATTACTGACGGGAAAAAAAACACTGAGACAACAGTTTTCATTTGCATCGCACATCTTGGTATGAGGACACCAACGAACAGGACACCAACGAACGGCGGGGCCGTTTATCAATTACTAGAGTAGCCCCTGCTTGTAACTTGAAAACCATTTTCTAATTTTCTGCATTCCTTAGCAAGACACCCAAGGTATTGGTTGAATAGTGTTAGTACATGGAGTGAATACACACCAGAAAGTCATGGTCTATTTAGTCTCAAAAGGGCAGAGTGAGAAGATTGGAGACTTCAATTCCCAAAGAGATCAATCTTTAATCAAAGTATCAACTACAACAAAAGACTTTGGTAATGACCCGAAAAGTATGTGTCATTTTATCCAAAAGCCTATGGCAATGACTGGGGCAAGGAAGCAGTTGCTTCGATTGCCTCTGTGAAATATCAGGCCGGCTTTAGTTCCCTGTATGTAAGTTGTAACTAACAATCTTGACTGCTTATTTCAAAAGAATTATTAAAAGGGACGTAACAAATAGACTAGATATAACCATGCTGACTGGAAGGTGCTCAAATTGCTTTTTTGAAAGATACCTCATTGGTTTTTTCGTTTTTTGTTCTTTCTTCTTTTAAACCTCTTAGTTTCTCCTGGAACAAAAGCACTTATTTCATCTACATTGTAACATACTACTACAAAGTTGACAAGTACGCAACTACACATATCAGGAAACTTGCACATCGTGTGCATGATGTCAGGAAAACAAAACAATGCTCTACTTTTCCACAAACACATCCAGGCCAGAGACTGCTCTAAAATCCAAAGACAAACACAACCACATGTCTCCAACATGGCTAGCGTGTCTCCAACCATGAAATACATTTACCTTTTAGGCTTTCTCTCCTTGGTGACCTGTTTTTCGTTTTTCAACCTTGCAGTTTTAATTAATTGCCTCCATATAAATTTAATGATCGGTTGCACAATGTCGTAGCCCTTTAATGCACTAAAAGCAAGGCCACTTGTATATTTATGGTGCAATTTCATGGCTATTAACAATGTTAATAAAATGTTCATCTTAGCTTCCGATCAAATGTGCCATTTCATGATGCTTTTAAGCAAACAATGTTGAAATTCAGCTGCAACATTGCAGAAAAACATGCAAAACCAGAAACTGTACATCACTTGGTATTTTAGCTGCTGATAATCGGTTACATGTAATACTTAGCAAAGCGTTGGAATGCTTAGCAAGTTTGCGTTCATTTAGCCATTTTGTGTGGTTGCTTAACACCAAAAGAGTTTTTTTAAACTGGGACCTGTATTGGTAGAATGTATTATACATGTACATGTAATTTGGCGTGTTCGATACACTGTACATGTACATCAATCTCTAATGCATTGGCTTAAAAGCAAAGCATACTTTTGATTTTTGAACCACTGGATTGTTTTAATCCTATATAAATAAAGATATATACAATATAACTATAACCTACGAAAATTTCATTTCAAAAGGTAGTCAAATTTGTTGATATATGCCCCAAATCTGGAGCAAATATATGTCCACGCACGAAGAACAATCCCTAATTATGAATACACAATCTGAGATGCTTTTGACAGAAACGCTTCTAAGATTCAAATTTTGTGGCATAAAAATTGATATCTTTTTACATAGGCACATTACTTTTAAGTGAAATGTTTCTCAAATGCTTTATACTATCAAAAGCTGCTGTAGGCTTCTAAACAATGGGTTTTTATGTGCCAAAGAGTGATTACCAAACATATACCTTCCCTTTAATGATGGTGTGTCTCTCTTTCATAAAGATCTTTCGATCTCAATTAATTATGTCTCTGTAATGAGTTGCAACTTTAATCTGGGTGTTGTGAAATCGTGAGAAAGGGTTAGAAGTGGCCCCTGGATAAATGGTCTCTTAAGAGAAGGTGGCTGTGCTACGCCTGCTTAATACTTAATGGTATAAATGTAAAAGCCTTTGTGATCTCACAGTCTGTACTTGTGCTGTAATGACAACATTTTGCAACATCACAGAAGTTTGTTTTTTTAACTGAAACTGCATGAGTCAGGCACTGTCATTTGAAGGGCCACCATGTAAGTACGCCAATGGAAGAAGGAAAACTTTTGCTCTTTTGAACAAAATAGTCAGACAAAGGCAGCAAGATGTCTACAGCTGTTACAAGACATAGTTATAAGACGATCACGTTTTTTAATAACCAAAACATAAAAATGACTCCAGACTCCAGCCGCAAATTACAATTTCAGTCATTTTTGTTGGGTTCTGAAACTGTATCCTTGTATGTAAATTGGACTTGATAACAAAAGCTTGGGCCCAATAGACCAGGCAGACCAAAGCTACAGGGTACCGAGCAAATGCGACTCAGTATAGGGTTTCACCAATCAAATATGAGTGGCACTCAGTGGACCAGTCAAGCAAGCAGCCCACAAAACCCGTTTGCATCTCCCATATGGGGGGTATACATGTTCGTAGTGTTTTGGTTCACAACTAGTTTACCCTAACAATTCCATAGTGCTATTTGGGAATGCAAAGTGTAGTCCTGGATTGCTAGTGGTGTTGTATTTCTCCATTCCCTCCCGATTACAAGAGAAAATAAAAGATAATTTGCATGCAGATGAAATGCCGATCAGAACAATATTTAGGTTGGAATATCTACACGGCCAAGGCAGGGGTGTAACGTGAAACCGATTGTGATGAAAAAAATACCACTGCCCATCACAAAGAGATATAGCCCTAAGTACTAGAGATTATGGCGATGTAATGTATAATGATATAAGGGTAATATCAGAGAGTCTGCGACAAAACAGTACCAAGATCCCCCCCCCTGAAAAAGACAAAAAAACAAGCAAAATTGCAAATGTTTTCAAAATAAATGAATTAAATACAAATTTTGCAGCAAAAGAGGCTTCCAAGGGTGTCTTTGGAAAAGGTTCGACCAGTGCTTAACTAAAGAGGTTTTGGGTCAGGACAAGGAATACTCAACTATGATAATACACAAGTAGACAGAAACCAGACTATTTTCAATTATAGACTAAGGTCTTGTCTGGCTATGGCTGTTACATGTATCTGCAGTGGTAATGTTTTCAACTATCTAGCCAGAGCTGCTAGCTGCCATCAACGGGAAGATGGCCTTTTTCATTCTTACATGTAT
>JAUELU010000013.1:4670884-4680913 GCA_032357145.1 Evasterias troschelii
TTGCAAGTCCAAAACTCAATGTTTTAAAACAGTGGAAACATTTAAGAGTTGTTTCCACTTTTTTTCTCAAAGACTGATTGAGCTTAGAATGTCACAAGTTTGTTATTTTGTGTATGTTGGGTTACACCAATTGTGGATTTAGTGTTTGACAATTAATAATTTAATACAAGTAAGGTTTTCAAGCAAAGACGTTTCGCTTTTTTAAAGAACGCTCATGATACCACTCTTAATAACCTGTTCTTATTCCGCTTTGATTTTAAGAGTGGATGCACTAACATAATAGTACGGGCGTTCATAAGAAGTGCATTATAGCTTCAAAACCCTTTACTTGATGAGGGTCAGTCGAATTTGGTGTCACGATTGACATTTTGTGATCGGTGACTGCTCTATGCTACGACACCCCTAATGTTCCGACATCATAGTTCCGCAAACCCCCTTGTGGTTTACACGCTATGGTTAGGGTTATGGTTTGAATTAGGAAAGACACACAATGGATGTTGGTACAGAGGTTTGTAAACTTTTGGCTGGAACCAAATGGGGGTCCAGAATTATACTGGTCAATGCGACCCAGAAAATAAGTCTGGCCCTCTATAGCCCAGTCGGGTCAATTCTGATCTGTGACGTTTTAGTCAGACTGTTCAGATTTCGAGGTCAAATTTACCCATCAAAATCCGAGTAAACATGGGCCTATATTAGGCAGGTCATGGGTCTGATCCTTGTAAGATTATGTGAACCTAAAACTGGGTCAATTCTGACACAGTAAGGTTTTTCAAATTCTGAAGCTGTAGTTTTTGTTTATAGGATATACTTCGTCGTGGAAGCACAGCTGCGGCAGAGTTATTAATAAAAACAACATACCCGTTTCAAATCTGCAAGGGATCAATGTCGCGATGTCTTGATTTAGAAAAGCAAATTCCATTAAAATGGTGAATTAAAAATAAGACTTTTAATTCGCAAAATTTTGGTTTTACCTTCCAGCGAATAGGTGTGACGAGCATTCTCAGTCTTTTCCCGAGTCCTGCGGGAAAAAATATTCCTCTGCAGTATACTACATGTATACTGTTGGGACTGTTGTGTGGTCAAACCAAAGTAACATTCTTTATCCTTGATGCAATCACATAATTTAAGTTATAATTCAGTTCAATATTTGTTCGTCAAATATACAATTTCTTTATTGTTGGCTTACATTTCAATCACGTTTTTCTCATAAACAAACTGGAAATTAAAAGTACTCAGTGAGAAAAAAAAAGTCGTGATGACTTTAAAAACGTTTACAATTCACAAACTCTGTTTGCAAGATTGGTCTAATTGGTTGACAGAAATAAAATATGAAAATAAGTATGACATAGTGTTTGTACAAATAGCCTCATATGACTTATTTATGTTAATTATTGTAATTATTCATTAACATCGTATTACAGGTCCTTAAAACCGATTAGTTTTTATCAAACTTATCAATAAACACAAATCCGATTTTCTCGTAGAGATATCGAGGATCTTTAAAACCAACCACATGGTATTTTTCCCATTAGCTTAATTTATTTCCGGGCTTAGGCAAACTAGATTGTACTTAATTGGTTTAGCCAATAGTGCTGTGGCAGTTGGATATAAAATAAGAGAGAGGTGCACCAGTGCGTATAAACCTAGAGAGCGTGCATTCTCCAGAGGTTTGTTTTGGGTATACTGCAGGAAAAATGAGACCTGATGCTCTGATAGTGTTGATATCCTGGGTTTCCCTCAGCCAAGCATGGCAACTACGTAAGATAGAAACACTTGACATGCCATACGCGGCCATTGCAGAAATTTTGACTGACCCGACGACTGGACTATATGATGTCGTGGTAAGTCTACCTCTTTGTCCTCAACCTTAACCCCAGTGCTAACACCCTAACCCCAATACTAACCCTACCCTCGCCACACTACTAACACCCTAACCCCACTACCAACCCTACCATCGCCACACTAAACTAACCATTCCCTAACCCCACTACTTGAACTGACCCAGCACAGGGTGGTATGAGATCCTAAGGCTTCTGACAAAGAACTTCAACAACCCTTAAGGAAAATTGGAAAAATATTGTTCAAGCAACAGGTTTTCTGATGAGACTATGGAAACAAATGGAAGGGGGGAATGATGGGGATGGTATTGAAGATCGAACTTTGAGACAATTTTCTTTTAAGAGTTCGGCAACTCTCGCTGATAGCACCCGATAAGCTTAATCCGGTTCGATTTCAGGTATCGACTTTCAACTCTGCTCCACTGTCAACCGACAACGTATACGTCATCCGTGACGTAACAGGACAGATTCAAGCCGGCAACGGTCTCAAGGCAGAGGTTCTGACGAGCACGTTGCTGTGGCCGAACGAAGTCGGCGCAGTTCCGGGTAAGTTTGCGTATATGGTGTCTGTCTCTTTCCACCCGCACCATTCATTCACTGATATGTAGCTTGGACCTTATACCATAGACCTATTTTCTCAACGCACTTGTACAAAAAGGGGTGCTCTCGCCTAAGGTTAACTCAACAGAGATGAATTGAAGAAATCCTTCCACAATGGAGGAACTGCACCTTAAGAAATAACGATTATATCAACATAATTGACGAAATTTGTATTTAATATATAATAAAATTAACTGGGTATTGAGGTTGGCACTGGTTCTGATCTTATACAATTTTCCCTCTGAATTAATTATCTATATTAATGTTTATGAGGATGTGACAGATATAAGTTGTTGTATGTTTTCTCTCTACACGACTTGGTGCGTGAACAAAATGTAACCAGCATTACGATGGCTGTGGGATATCTTATTTGTTGAAAGGAGGTGACTCCTTTTCCACTCATTATTTTACACCCTAAGAGGAAGTATTTGGTCGGGCAGACATCTGGTGGGGAACGTCTGGGTTCTTAGTGCCGACCAAGACACGTGGGGCTGTAGCCCTGATGGATGCAGGTATAATGGTACCAGGTACGTAGAAAATAATAGTCATTTTTAGTTTGGTCGTTAGGTTTAGGTTTTCATCAAAAATGCCCGTAATATCAACAGAAGAAGATACACAATGTATACTGGTATAACAAAGATGTTCGGAATATAATTTTTTAAGAATGGCTTGAACTATGATGTATGGAGATGTTTATATATTGCTGGGTTATTATTCCGACGCCCTTGTTCCGGCAACCCTATGTTCCGAAAACAAAAACATGAATTATGCTAGGGTAAGGGTCAGGGTTAGGGTTAGGGTTAAGGTTAGGGTTAGGGTGGGGTTTCGGGTAATGGTTAGGGTTAGGGTTTAGGGTAGGACTAGGAAAATACATCGGGGGTGACGGAAAATAAGGGTGTCTGAACGCAGGGGTTTCGGAACTTAAGTGTGTAACCGCTCGGTAGAGTGGTCCCAAATCCACAGTGGTGGTGCCACCCTTGAACAATCTCCCCCACGACCATAGCAGACCATTTAGCTCTCTGTAGAATATGCAGACCGTTTAGCTGCAACAATATGAGAGTTAAGAACAGTCAAAACAATAGTTCAATAAACGCGATATACGCGATCCTTACGGAGTTATTCCTAATTCTAAAAATATAATCACCTTGGTTTCTTTTACTGGTTTTCGATGATGAGTATTTATCGTTGTTTTTTTAAAACTATGAATAAAGGACGACTGTCCTGTAGATTATTAAAGAGGTTGAACAAAAGAAGAAAGCAGAAAGTAACATTGTAGTTTGTGATTTCAAAAGTATTTGCTGTGCTTTTGACTAAAACAAAAAGCTAAACAGAGATAAACAAATTATATATTTTTAATTTGTCTTTTCTTCTTGAATCACGACTAGCTACAACCTATGACATATCTAATAGCATTCTGGACAGAACTGATTGGTTTTATCATCGAGTACAGTGGAGTGATATGAATAATGATGGTCGAATTGACGCACTGACGGCCAGGTCGTACCTCACTGATGGTAAGTACCACTCTAGTTTTATTTATCTTACATTCATAAATACCCGGGAAAGTTGATCCATTCTGATTGGTTGAGAGGAAATCACATGACCATTGTTACAACCCCCCCCCCCCCCATTCCTTTACAAACTTCCCTCCCCACATGTTTCTTTCTTTTCTGGAATGCTATTCATTGGCTACGCGCTGGAAGACCTTTTAAAAGTCTTGACCACCTTGTAAGTGGTCCTCAGTCAGTGCCCATGCAAGCATACGTTGTGTAAACCGATGCAGCGTTGGGCCCCCATCTTCTCCCTCTCCACCGATGGATTGTGGCCTAAAAAAAAATGGTGTTGCTGGACCGGACCCTCGTAGCTACTGGGCTAAATTACCGGGTGAACGTCAACCTTACCTACACCGTTGACTGTGGGCTGATCTGCATGGTGCGAGCTGCTAAAGTAGATGCTGGGCCTAACGTCTGTACTTTAAATCTTGATCAGGGCTGGTACATTTTCCTTAAGCCTCCTTAAGGTAAATATTACTTGGCCGAATTTAATTTAATTTAATTTAATTTTGCCGGCTTAACATTCATTTTTGCCTCTGTTTTTCTAAAATCCTGCTTTAATTGTAATTATCTGGCTTTGTTGCTTTTACTCATTGTTCTGCTAATTGGCCTATGTATATAGTATCATTCTAAATGTATTTCATAAATTCTTTTTTGACTTTTATTTACAAGGTCTTCGTTTCTGTCCAATTTTACACGAATTTTGCCGCCGTGCTTTTCAGCACGTAAAAAAACATAAAGTTATAAGAATTTTGGTATTCGCACAGGGAAAAGAGACTTCTAACCCTAACCCTAACTTATATTATAGCCCTGGCCCACCAAACACCCTCGCCGTTACCCCAAACTTCACCCCAACCTTTAACACAAAACCCTCACACCAACTCACACCTTCTCCATATCACCCTCATCCTCACCCTAAACCCAACCCTAACCCAAACCCTCAGCCTCACCATTCTCCTGTTGAGGGTTAGGGTAAGGGTAAGGATCAGGTTTAGGGTGAGAGTTGGGATGAGAGTGGGATGAGAGTGAGGCTTAGGGTTAGGGTTATGGTTAAGTTTAGGGTTTGGGTGAGGCTGAGGGTGGTACTGAGGAGAAGGCTCAGGCTGATGGTGAGGGTGAGGGTAATGTTGAGGGTAAGAACCGGGGTTAGGGTTTGGGCCAGAGTGAGGGTTAGTTTTAGTGCCAGGTTTTAAGGTTAGGGTTAGGGTGTTAAGGTAACCCTACCTTTAGCCAGACCCTGTTCCTGAAACTAGCCCTCACCCTCACCCTCACCCTCACTCCATCCCTCGCCCTAGCCCTAACCCTGGCCCCATCCCTAACCCTAGCCCTAATCCTCATCCTAAGCCTCGAACGAAGCTTTCACCCTCACCATCACCCTCACCCTCACCCTAGTCTAACCATAACCATCACCATAACCCTTCCCTCACCAAAACCCTCATCATTACCCCCAATCTATCCCCAACCTCACCATAATCCTTACCCTAACCCTTACCCTCACCCTAGCACATACCCTTACCTCAACTCTTACCCTCACCCTGGCCATAACCATGGCCCAGACCCTAACCTTGGCCCTAACCCTCACCCTAACCATCACCCTCATCCTAATCCTCACCCTCACCTTAACACTGGCCCTTACCCTACCAACCCCAACTCCAACCCTAATTAGTACCATAACCCTCTGAATATGCAAATTTGGTCGTGTATAATTATTCATGATCACTCAAATACTTTCAGACATGATAATAACATTTCGAAAAATTTTACAAGCCTTATTCTACAATTTCAGTAAAAAAAGGTTAGTTTGCTGCCACAATTTAGTACAACTGTTGTTGTTGTTGATGACACTGTTGCGATGTTATTGTCGCTGTCGTTGTCGTTGTTATTGACAGTTTGTTGTTAGTTGTTCTAGTTCTCCCCCTTTTCCTCATTCTTGTTCTTGTTCTTGTTCTTCTTCGTCTTCTTCTTCGTCTTCTTCTTCATCTTCATCATATTCTTTTCTATATTTTCATTCTGATGTTGTACTTGATGTTGTTTGTTGCTGTTTGTAGACGGGACAGCAGTAGCAGAGATGGTTTGGTTTGAACATCCACGCTTCGGTAACCCGATCAGTCGGATCTGGACACCGCACGTTCTTTTCTCTGGAACGGACTTCTTCTTCAGGTTGGAGAAGATGGCGATACCGGGAGGCAGAGAGCTAGAGGTCATCATCAGTGCACAGTATTTCGCCGAAAAACTCGTCTTGTCTTGGGTCGAAGGTAAGAGAAACAGTTGAACTTCACGTAGTTATGGAATAATATTCTTTTGGGGTCCTCAGGTTCTTTGTAAAACCTGCGAAGACACCATAGGCCAGTTTGGACGCAAACGTTGTGTTTTATGAAGTGATGATACCATCATTATAAGACACACTGGTAGTAATGATCAAACTATGTTAATATCCGATGTCTTCTTAGAACCTGTGAAGGGTATCAAACTTATGCTACCAGAACCAATTATACTGAGAAGTTGGTTTGTTTGTCTACTTCCACGTGAGAAAGATCGAGTCCGAAGGCATTCTTTTTTTTATGTAAATCGCGCGCAAAATTCCTGACAAATCTTACCCTTTTTTAAAGACATCTTGATAGCAATTTTCATGGGTTTTGTTTGGTGGGTTTATTAAAAACAAGAGATGGGTATTAATTAACTTCTCAAAAAAGACAGAAAATAAATGGTCTTGATTAAGTTCCAATGCTCCTATGTTGCTAAAATGTGTTTGTTTTCCTAGACCCATCATCCAGCTGGTCTGACCCTTCCAAGATTTATCACCGAGTTATTGAAGAAATCGTCGATGAGCGTTACTTTGATATCGAGGTGAGTAGAGTTGGCATTCTTCAACATCTTAGCTGTTATCATTTCATACGATCCCACAGCAAACAAATATTATCTTCAAATGTTGTCAGTTAGCGGTTGAATATATTACATTTTCTTACTGTGAACAAATTAGGACGTTTGCTACCTGTGTACGCAGGCTGTTGAAGAAAAAAACAATGACGCGAACGAAGCAGGAGGTTAAAGGGGTAGTGGAGAACCGAGTAAAATACTTAACATGGAAGGTCGAGTAAATTAAACTGGTATACTATACATTCACAATCGTGGACCATAAAGGCAATCTTCATCAGCAACTGTTTTGTGCCTCAAACTGGATACAGATTTTGATCAACACTTCTCTTTGTTGTTCTTTCTCTCTTCCCCAGCTTGTTGACCTGAATGCAGACGGTCAATTAGATTTGCTGGTATCGGTAAATAGGTAATTATAAACCTTCTACAACCATAACTCACAAAAGGCAGCAACGAGGTAGTTTTATTTTTTTCCCTGTTTGATTTTTGTCCCTTCCAAATTTGCTATTTTGCTATTGTATGCCTTGGTGTTGTCGGTGTCCTTTTTGGCCATATCTTTGTTCAGGGTAGGCCTACCAGTCAGAAGCCATTCAACCTATTGCAGTATAGGCCTAACCAGGAATCACACAACATTGTAAGATACAACCCGGAAAGCGGCAATACGTGTACCATAGAGGGGGTCAATTTTTTATTCCAACTACCAAGTAATAAAGCACAAGGGAAACTGACCGGGTAATCAATTTCAAATCAATTTTGGGCTGAACAAAGAAAAAAAAACTTAACGAGATTTGAACCTATGACCTACGGATTAACCTGCCATAAAATGTTTGGAATACTTTTTAGTGTTAGGCCTACAGCAATCAATGAAACCAGAGGGGCCTAATGTCACTGTGATTTGGTTTGCCCTTCACCGATGTGTGGGATATAGGGGTACCTAGGATGGGAATCAGACCCAAGACAACAGCGTTTATAAAGAAGATATCAACAGCTCTTCATAACGTGTTTTATTAATTACTCACAGTGACAAAAATGGCAAGCTCGTAGCATACGAGATTCCACGAGATTTCCGCATGGGCGCTTGGAAACGTCACGTGATCGCAGAGGGATTCATACCGAGCAATATCATCATAACGGAAGGGAACGGATCACCGGGGATTCCCCGAGCCTTCTATCCAGAACCACGTGGTGACAGGTAGAAGTCACAAGTTATAATTTAACCTTTGAACTGATTAAGTCAAATACGTAAGGGTTGGAACTCGAGAAATGGGATGGGATCGTGCCATCCAGTAAGCTCTGGTCAATAGTTAAAACACGCATTTTCGGCAATATCTCAAAAACGCGAGTACCTATTGAATTTAAATTTTCACATGTTAGTTTTATTGTATTCTACATTTATATAGGATTGAACAATCAAGCGATTCCGAAAACCAATAGTATACTTTGACTTAAACCTAACAAAATGCAAAAAAAAAAAATAATAATAATTTTTTAGTTGGGATCGGGCATAATATCACCACAGTCACAGTCCAAATGTTTAGGTGTTAGATTACCATTATGATGTGGCGTTTTGTTAGTAGTGAGAAAGGATCCAAGTAAAGTCACTCAATGGAGATGTTGTTAACGGGCTCGCTGAGGGCAACATATACAAACAAGGTTTAAACTTACAAGAAAACCAAATTATCCGTCTCTATCTCAGATACAAGCCCATGATCCTCCTCACTGGAGACGATGACAGCAATGTCTACCTGTTCGAGAGCACTTCAGACAATGATCCCTCCGTCTGGACATACAGCATGACGTCGATATTCTACGCCGAGGGAACCATTGGAGGACCGGTCATCAAAGACATTGACGGGGACGGGTATGCAGAGGTCTTCATCCCTGCATACTCCGAGGGGACGCTCAATGTCTACACCTTTAAACCATAGAGACTTACTGCTCTATCTTCTGACAACCCTGTGTTCAGAAAACCCAATGTGATTTACTCGCTATGGTTAGGGTTGGGTTAGGGTTAGGAAAATGAACTAAGGTTGTCGAAACATAGGGGTGACTGAACATAGGGGTGACTAAACAAATGGGTGTCAGACCGAAACATAGGGTGTCTGAACATAAGGGTGTCGAAACATAGGGGTATCGAAACATAGGGGTGTCTGAACATAGGGATGTCTCAACATAGGGGTATCGAACATAGGGGTGTCTGAACATAGGAATGTTGAAACATAGGGGTGTTTGAACAGAGGTGTCTGAACATACAGGTTTCAGACAATAGGGGTGTCTGAACATAGGGGTGTCTGAACATAGGGGTGTCGAAACATAGGGGTGTCGAAACATATAGGGGTGTTGAAACATAGGGGTGTCGAAACATAGGGGTGTCAGAACATAGGGGTGTCGAAACAAAGGGGTGTCGAAACATAGGGTTGTCTGAACATAGGGGTGTCGAAACATAGGGGGGGTCGAAACATAGGGATGTCAAAACAGGGTTGTCTGAACATAGGGTTGTCGAAACATAGGGGGTCGAAACATAGGGTTGCCTGAACATAGGGATGTCGAAACATAGGGTTGTCTGAACATAGGGGTGTCGAAACATAGGGTTGTCTGAACATAGGGGTGTCTGAACATAGGGGTGTCAGAACATAGGGGTGTCTGAACATAGGGGTGTCTGAACATAGGGAAGTCTGAACATAGGGGTGTCTGAACATAGGGGTGTCTGAACATAGGGGTGTCTGAACATAGGGGTGTCTGAACATAGGGAAGTCTGAACATAGGGGTGTCTGAACATAGGGTTGTCTGAACATAGGGAAGTCTGAACATAGGGGTGTCTGAACATAGGGTTGTCTGAACATAGGGGTGTCTGAACATAGGGGTGTCTGAACATAGGGGTGTCTAAACATAGGGGTGTCTGAACATAGGGGTGTCAGAACATAGGGGTGTCAGAACATAGGGGTGTCTGAACATAGGGTGTAACCATAGCCTCAATATACTAAAGATTTTTTGATCACATATGTTCCTGCTCATGCATGGTATGGTAACTTTAAAGGTATTGTACACGTTTGGTAATTACTCGAAACAAATATTAGCTTAACAACTTTGGTAACGAGCAACGGAGAGCTGTTGATAGTATAAAACATTGTAGGAAACGACTCCCTCTGAAGTAACGTAGTTTT
>JAUELU010000013.1:4889932-4900372 GCA_032357145.1 Evasterias troschelii
GTCATAATGGGTTGATGTGGCTGGCTGCCAAAGGCGCCCTTGCATGCCTGCTTCTCGAACACGTTGTAGCCGCGTCCAATTCAGCTCTTAGCTGCCAGTAAGGATGATTAGCCTCCCCAAATTTATTTATTTTATTTATAAAAAAAATGCAAAGGGTATCTTGTACATGTTGTATGTGCATTACTTAACGCACAGGAACTAGGCCTACTTGAATAAGTATTATCACACTTTTGTTTCTTTTTGTTAAATTAGTGTACGTGTAAACCCAAGGTTCAGATTCCCCCCCCCCCCCCCCACCCACCCCCGATCTACCGTGTGAGACTTGCTATGTGACAACCATTATTGAATTGACAAACAAAATTGAATTTACGTGTTCTAAGTAGTTTTGTTTGTTTGAGTTTTTTTTTCTCAAAGTTTTGTGTCTGGAAAAGAAACTGTCTAGGGGCAAGGTGAGTCATGCACTTGAAGTGGTCTGGGGTGGTCTGAAGTATGGACTAAAAAGCGTGACTTGTCTGCTAAATAACGCTAATTACTGTCGACCACCCTGGTTAAAACAAACATTAGATAATTCAATCAGTTCTTTTATTGGCGTTACTCATCTAAGTTTTTGTTTTACTCATGTAAGTTTTTGTTTTACTAAAACATACATGGGATTCAAGTTTTCAAGTGAGGTTTGCGGCAACACCCATGTAATTAAGTCTCTCCGTAACAATTTCCTTCGCAGAATATTTTCTCCTGTTCTGTACTCAAAGACACAGGCCCCTTGGTTAGCCCAGTGTTACATTTAACTCCACTTAACTGATTAAGGCTAAATTGACCCAAATTAAGTTCACTTTTGATTGAGGCATCCTTAGTTTCATCACAAAAAATTAATGACAATAGTTGAAAAAACAAAGCATGTGGGATCTGAGGCATGCATGGTGAGGTATCAACGTATACTTGGTTTGCAGTAACACCATGTGTATACTTGCTGGGTAGATTATGTTCAAAACAAATCATGTTGAAAAGGAAAAACATTGAATCAATGTTCTTTGTACACACATATTTTTGAAGTTATTAGGATGTTTTTAAATTTCAACGCTCTTCTTTGTTTCCCTCTTTCAAGCTCAAACAAAACAAATCAAATCTGCATCAAACATCTGTGTGCAATGAAGGCAATACTAAACTGGCTTGTATAGAGACGCGTTTCTAACTTATGACTCATTTGGTTTTCAGTGTTTACAAACAGAACTAACCTTGACAACTTGTAAGAAGGAGGTCAAAGGAAGGGGCGGGGGTTAATGCCAACTATTATAAGACCCTCTGAGGTCATTTGCAGCCATCCTTGCCCTTGCATTTGACCTGATAAAGTAGGCCTGGCAATTTCTTAGAAGTGGCTAGGGACTTAAAGGGTAATCTTTACCAATTCATGATGGCCATAAATATTAGGTATGCAATTTTACCACGGTTTTTACCCACCGCTGGTTTTGCTGGGCCCAATTTCATGGAGCTGCTTAAGCAAAAAATTTGCTTAAGCACGAAAATAGCTTGCTTATGTTACACATGTTACTGGCCAAAATGTCATGCCTTATACATTGCTTGTGACTGGTATTTAGCTGTTGTTTACTTAGCATAACAATTGAGTGTATAGTCTTGGCCAGTAGTCTGATTTTACTAAGCAATGATTTTTTTGCTTAAGCAAAATTTTGTGCTTAAGCAGCTCCATCAAATTGGGCCCTGGTCTCAGGTCTCAGGTCTCCCCCTCGGTCGCGGAACCCCTGGGTCTCGGTCTCCCCCTCGGTCGCGGAACCCCTGGGTTTCGGTCTCAGTCTCGGTCTCGAATATTTGACTGGTCTCGCTTCGAGACCATCTTTTTTACCATTATGCAACTTGCAAAAATAATTGGTTGGAGGTGAGAACATCCCAACCTCCGTCCCCTGCCTGTGCAACAAAATACCTACAAGAGGCAAGTAAATCTGCCCCTGGGTTAGGTGCACTACAGGGCCCAATTTCATGGTTCTGCTTACCGCCGAATTCTGCGCTGGACTAAGCAAGTGCACAAGCAAAAAATTCCTGCTGACCAGTGATATTCACTTGACATAAGCGCAGAATTCACTGCTTCAAAAAGTGCAGATTCTTTGCTTACGGCAAGCAGAGCCATGAAATTGGGCCCCATTCTCGGAACAAATAGTTAAGAAAAATAAACTACCAACCCTTTTTAAGCTTGCTTGCAAAATTCTCTTAGTTCCAGCATCCTCTGCACTTGTGGAGAGAGTCTTCAGCATGCTCATGTTTCTAAAAGGGACCAAGAATGTTTACCTGAAAATCAACCTTTCTTAAACCAAACTAAGCCTTTTTATATGGACATGAACAAGCTAAAATGAAATGAAATCAAAAGCCCTGAGAAACAAAAACACTCATTCACAGTTCTTATTTCAACGATGAAATTTTCACAGGTTGGTTGTAATGTATGTTTATTGAATATGAGTGGGTGGGAATGAATTTAGTTTCCCTTTAAACCAATCATGTAGTATCCCTTTAAGTGTGTTTACCCTCTCCAACCAGGAAATTGACCAATTACTGGTCCGAGGGTCAAGTTGTTGGTCATACACTGTAGGACCCAAGGTTTGATGCTTTGTGCCAAGTGCCTCATTTCCGTCCAGGACGTCTACCCTGGACCAGATGGACATAGGCGATCTAAAAAGTCCTGCTGGATGTTTTCAACTGTTGCAACTTAAAAAACTGATTCAATTTCAACCTGCCTGTTGGATTGATTCAGTTGCCATGGTAACCACAAGGGCCTCTTAGTAACAACTTTCTTGGAAGGACTATAAATACATCCAGGGCAGTGGAGCAGGGAGGTGGAGGAGCGAGCTAGGGGCTAGAGCAGTGCTCTGATGATGGTGTGTGCTGATGATGCTGTTGCAATTGTGTGTTCATGGAGTGGTTTGTTGCCTTGATCCAAATACAAGGAGCAAACCAACAAAAATGGTCTTCTGAATTTGTGTGCTTTTAAAGAAAAATTGTGTTAAACACATAAACAAAATATTGCCTCAACTTTGAATAGATTGCTCTCCTAAAACCTCCGAATGAACAATTTTGTTGCCAGATACTGGGATTGACTGACGTGTTAAAGGAACAAGGATGTCTGTTTTTTCATCTTTGAAAAGTAGGCCTAAAGAAACTCTCATTTGACATGATGGACATATGTTTGTTTTTGCACACCAGAATTTGCTCAGGCCTGGAGTTAAGCGAAGGCCACCCAGAGGCCATGGCCTCTGTTGTTGCCTCTGGTCTTGGCCTTGGTGCCTCTTCAAAATGAGTCCCCAATAGACTTTAGGATTTTCAAATGGAAGCAAGTGCCCTTTACAAAGTTAAAAAATGGCCTTGCCCTCTCAAAGATGAAATTCCAGGCTTGTTTGGTTCACTGATGAGTGATCAAAAAAAGGGATTTTTTTTGTAAAGCATTGGAGCAATTTTATTTCATATAAATTAGTTTTTTTCACCCACATCACAGCTTTTAGAACTCTGCCTATAGCCTTCAATAGATTAGGGGAGTTGTTTTGTCAAGGTTATGGTTCCTTGGCCATATCAGCTGATTTATACTTGGTCACCTGCCAACTAGTACAGGAAGTAGCCCTATACTTTGTTTGCAGGCTGACCTTGTTTTTTAAAGAAAGAAACTTTAAAAAACCTTCTTTTCTCCTGAGAAAGGTTTTAAAACTATAGACTTTAGTTTTTAAAGTTGCTTTTTTTTTGGGGGGGGGGTGTTAATAAATGTGGTTTAGAAAGTTAATAGAAAATCAGTGAAGGTCTTTTGCACCATTTGATTTGAGAAAGAGGTGACGATGCATAACATGCAAAAAAGATGTGTGACCCTAACGTCCCTAAGTGTTATGACCAAACCAAGGGGTTTCTATTTTGTTGTGTGTTAGCCTCTAAAATGTTGTTTCATATTCTGAGGACAACTTCATAGAGCTGCTTCACACCAAGCAAAATTGTCTGCTTATTTAAGTAGAAAAATTGCCTAAACGCAAGCATGTATTTACAGGTTTTAGCAAGAAAACTATGCAGACAGCCTGTGTGTTCACTAGGATTTAATTTGCTTACAGTAAGCACCGGAAGATTTGCATGCATATTTGTGCTAATGGATAGCAGCACTATGAAGTTGAAATTGCTCAGTAAGCACAAAATCAGCCGTTAAGCAGCTCTATGATAAGCTGTTCTGCAGAAATTGTGCTAAGCAAATCTTTCTGCTAAGCAAACCAGTCACAAATAATACACATTATAAGGTATTTTGGCTGGTAACCTGTTTTTGCTAAGCAAATTTGTGTGTGCTAAGCAAATTTGTTGTGCTTAACAGCTGTATGAAATTTTGCCCTGGAGGATTTTTAACTTACCATTTGTCACTCTTGTATAAAAAAATCACACCCCTGGATAAGGCATAACAATGAAAAACAAAGCAAAACAAAACTTTTTAATTTGAAAACCTTTACTATAATCAAAATTAGAAATTATCAGTATTGATAATTTATGAAGTATGGTATTTTTCCTTCTGAATCACTGCCATTTTCAAAGATAATGTACAGTTCCTCACTTTTTATTAGATTAATCGTACCACCTGATTAGGTAACATTTTTGGAGACTACATGTAGGATTTATTTGTTGAAACATTTTAGCTGAGAATACAGCTTTTCAGGACAGTTCCATTCTGATTTTACAAACTCTTCTCAAATGTTGTTGTTTTATATTCTGCACTTGTAGAGTTACCTTTAACAACAAAACACTGCATCTACAGATCGTACCAACTCAGCTCTTCTCTTATCTTGGTTTGAACAGAAGTTGAATTTCTGTTCCGATATAATAGTAATTAAAGTTGTTTATCACGTCCTACTCAAGGATTTGCCCACCCATCAACAAATCCATCAACAGAAACCTGTCACAATGGGGACAAACTGTCAGTGCATGCTAGGAGCTAACTGTCCAATCACAGCATTACCTGTATCCAAGGCCAGTGTATACTGACCAATCAGCGAGGAGCTGGTCTGCACAGCTTGGTCAGCCCATGTATTTGTGACTTATCAGGACGCCGCCCCCAAAAGTTTCAGCCAATCACCTTTTAGCTGTAGTCCACTGTCCAGTCTGGTTATTCCTGTACTTTGAAGCCGGCAGTGTACTATGATGTTTTCATGCAATTGTATGCAAATGAAGTGTTGGGTATAAATTGAGAGAGAGGATCCAGAAAACTTCAGAAGTGGGGAAGAAAAGAGATTCTCTAGTTTCAACAGCAAAACGTTACGAAAGAGAGAAGTCATGAGTATCTGGCTACTCCTGCTTGGCTTTGCCTTGGCAAGTAAGTTACTTTTCAAATATTATTTTACTTCATCTCAGATTTCATATTAGTTCTTCCAAATTTGTTCATTCTTTCACTAGTTGAATATTTTAGTGCCTTCCAGTTTTCCCAGTGTAACTTTTTGTGTCTCATACATTTTAATTCTCATGTAATGAAATAGTACTAAAATTTCTTAGATTAATTTATTTTTACTTCAATATCGATAATTATTGTGTATGTATCAAGATTTAAATTGTCATTGTGCTCTTCAACAATTACTCTTTAGGTACCTTGTTGTTAGTTATAATAATTTATCACCCAAGTTTGGGTGATTTATGAATTTAAGTGGATCTATAATTTTGTTAGAAACTTGAGTAGTTATGATGGGTTGCATTAATTTCATCTCGCTGGCATTCAGCCAAGCTTAAGGTTCCTGACTTGGAGCGAGGCAGGGAAAAGTAATGAATCACTCTATAACATTTCAAAATACTGCCCTGTTTTGGAAGGGAAAATGCTGTACCCATCACTGAAGAATATCTTGCACAATAACGAATTTGGTGCCATATAATGTTATGAAGTTTTAACTTTTTCTTCTTCTTTGTATGTTCAAGATATCTAAATTTAAAGAAACATCCTGAGATTTTCTTAAGGTTAGGCTGGTGCTCATAGCTTAATAAACTGCATGTAACATTTCAATGCCGCGCTATGTTTATTTATATTTGGCGTGTATAGAAAAAGAGATTTTGTTTTTAAAGTGCTGAACTTTTCTCCAGTCAATTATTGTTAATTTGATTTCTTCTTAAACTTATGGTTTGTCAGACTGTATTCAGACATAAAACCCTGTTTTTGTTTTGTTTGTTTGTGTGGTGTGTTTTTTTTTTTGGGGGGAGGGGTTTTTGGGGGGTAGCTCAAATTAGTTACAATAACTTCTTAATTTTTTCCTTTGTTTTGTGCCAGATGCCGCAACGAACATCGTTAAGAACAATGGTATGTTAACAATTCTCCTTTTTTATTATTTAAATTTATCATCATATTTTTTATTTTTTATTAAGAGTTTTAAGAATATGTTTGGGGGCTCATGATTTACGAATCTTTTTACAGCTTACATTATTTTTGGTGATTTTTTTATTTCTTTTATTCTGTTCTCAATATAGTTTCAGTAAATGTAATTTTTTCTTCATTTGAATAACAGATCGGGAGAGGAGCATCACCATCTACCGTAACTCTCGTAAGTCAAATTAAGTCAATTTCTTAAAGACTTTTGAGGAAAATTTAGGTTTTTGCCCGTCATGAACTGATGCACACTTTGTATTGAATATAATCTCTCTTTGATATTGATTTTGTAAAAATTTAAAAAGGAAAAGACAGGAGATTTTATAGTTGTGATGTCTTGTATTTTTACCTACCTATCCCCTTCCCCTTACAGCGGAGAAGTACCCAACTGAGTTTGAGCTCGGCAAGACCTACAGGTACAACTTTACCGGTGATGTCAGAACAAGCTTCCCTCAGACAGGCAATGAAACGATTGGACAGAGAATCAATTGCACAGTCGAGATTGTCCCACTCACCACTGGCTTGTGGAACATGAAGGTATGGTCTGAATGATGGGTAGGCATCAGGCTAGGGTTTGCATCGGACAGGGGATGGGTTAAGTTTTTAGGAAGGGGGTTTGGAGTTGATGGAGAGACTGTCTGAAGAAATAATTTCAACTTTTACTTACTTGTGGAAATGATGTTAGTCGGTGACAGATTTATGTTCCAACACTGTTATGTTCCGACAACCCTCTTGTGATTTACATGCTAGGGTAAGGGTTATGAGAAAGAAAAGGAAAAATACACTACAGGTATCGGAACATAGGGGTGTCGAAGTATAGGTGTGTAGCCATGTAATTCAAGCTGGTTATTTATTTGGTAGGGGCATGGCGAAGCTGTGCAAAGGATTAGAATACTACGTGGGCTTGAAACTTATTTTCTCTGTACTTGTTTCCAGATGGTGAACACGACAGTTTTTGAGATCAACGGAACTCATGACAGACTTGAAGTGATGCGTAACTCCACCAATGCTACCATTGAGCTCCGCAAACTGGCCAAACACAACATCACCTTCCAAGTGTCTCAGGGAAAGGTAAGAAGTTTATATATAACTTGATGCAATTTTAATAAATTTGGGGTTGAACAAAGAAAAAATTGAACAATATTTTGTTTTTTTTATGACAAAGATAAAGTGCGTAAAATCTCATTTGCTAGATAAAAAGGTTTGAAGATCTAGTAATTTGGTTTTTTCTGGAGTCACAGTAGCACGGTCATCAAGCTAACATAACAGTTAACTTGTTTGTGATCCCTGGCAAAAGCTATTTGTTTTTGGGTGACATAACCTCCCCCCACCCCCTCTGAACCATTTAAGTGGCTATAATGGCAATAACACTCTCCTTAAAGGCACTGGACACTATTGTATTGGTAATTGTCAAAGACCAGTCTTCTCACTTGGTGTATCCCAACATATGCACAAAATAACAAACCTGTGAAATTATGGGCTAAATTGGTCATTGAAGTTGCAAGAAAATGATGAAAGAAAAACGCCCTTGTTGTACAAATTAGTGTGCTTTCAGATAGGAATAAAAGGCTTCTGGCCAGAAGTCTTTTATTATTTTAGTGAGAACTTACCTCTTTCTCAAAATCTACGTTGCTTCAGAATGAGTCGTTTCTCACAATGTTTTATACTATCAACAGCTCTCCGTTGCTCGTTACCAAGTAAGTTTTTTTGCTAATACATATTTTGAGTAATTACCAAACGTGTACAGTGCCTTTAACCCATCTTCTTGATCAGACAATGGCTGTTGTTAAATAGCAACAATCTCTTGCTTTTGTTTGTAGATTGAGACAGTCTTCACCAACAAGACAGAGCCTGAATGGATCACAAACATCAAGAAGGGTATCCTGAACATGATCAGCCTCCAGCTGAAGAAGGACAAGGTCTATGAAACAGAAGAGGTGAGTCTAACAAAAACAAATTGGTTAATCAATAATTTACTTCATTGTAATTTTTAGAAGTGTTTATTTATTAACAAAGTTAAAGAACCAGCATTTCATCTTCTTCCGCCTGTGAATTAATAATATGCGTTTATCACAAGGCAGTAGTTAATAAGCAGGACAGTTCTTTTCAGAACTGAGAAGTAGCAAGACAAGTTCTCAAAGAACAAAATCTACCTAGCAAGTAGATATATGTTACCGCAAAACCAAATATACATTTATTACAAGCTTAATTATTTCCACTACAGCAAATCAAAGTTTCCTTCAAGAAACAAAAATACACTTGTTACTGCACTGCTGTTAATGTCTTAAAACTGTAGTGTTATTACCCTTGAAAACTAACTTAGTTCTTACTAATTAACACTGAGCTCATCCACTAGAAAATTGAATTGAACTTAATGCATTTACTTTTTGGTGTTCAGGAGGGAGTGTCTGGCACCTGCAAGACCCTGTACACTGTCAAGGAGACTACCAATGAGGACCTCGTCACCATCCTCAACGTGACCAAGGTCCGTGACCTGACCAACTGCTCCACGACCGTCTTCAACAAAGAGAAGAACTTCAAGGTCATGAACTGTGAAGAGTGTGAGAAGGTACAAAGTTATTTCACCCTAAACAACCCTAGACAATCCATCTTTTTGTAATTGGCCTAGAGTATGACCAAGCATGTATGTAGCTTTAGAATTTGTTACAGGTTTTTATTCCCATTTTCAAAACCTCTAAACATCGATCAAAGTCATTAAAAAAGGGGGGGGGGAAATGCCTTGCAATTGAAAATTTAGCTCTATTTCTCTTTCTTAGGGAGTTTCAATTCCATCAATGTATTACATAATAGTACCCATGGAAATGTTATTTTAAATGTGTTTTTGTTGTTGGTCTTTTTCTTTCGCAAATGCAGAAAGGGAAATCTTTGGATGCCACTGCCTGGTTCTCTTACAACATCACTGGTACCAAACAGAGATTCATCATCAACCAAGTGAAGTCCCAGGCTCGCTATGTTTTCTTCCCTCTGGGAGTTAAGGGAGGTTCCATTTCCGTCCATGTCAAGTGAGTAAATGATTGCTCCCCTTCCTCTGTAATCACCAGCTTCTTAGCTTTTTTATACTTCATCCTGATTCGAGCTACACTTCATTCTCCAAAGAGTAAACAAAAAAAATCATTCTTCGAGATGTAAAGAAATCAATCAAAACACAAGATGCATTTTTATACCTAACAAACATGAGCATAAATGTGCAGTGATTATAATTGAAGGCAATTAGTGTGTGACAAAGATTGGGTAGTAAGGGCTTGATTTCACCAAGCACTAAGATTGATCTTATCATGATTTGTTAATGTTTATTGTCAGAGTAATTGGTCATGTGACATCAACCTTGGCTCTTTGTGAAATTGGCTCGAGGGTACTGTTCTTGGTAGATCAGGTGTTTCTAAGTTAGTCTGTCTAGAAGCAAGCATCCCTGAAGGTTTTCTCAAGCATCCAAGCTCTGTTGACTCAGTTCACTTTCAGAGTCGTAGTTCACTTTTAGAGGCATCGTTGCCTGGAAATTTAACATCCTCGTCTTTACATAACTTGTAATAATATTTTCCTTTACAGCCAAACTCTTAAGCTGTTCAGCGTGACTGAGGATCCACTCTTCAACATCTCAAAAGAGCAGGAGTCACGTGGCAATCTCATGTACAAATTCCCTGAGGTGGTCAAGGTTGAAGAGGAGATGCTGAACACAGTCAACAAGGTAAAGCCCAAGACAACATTTTAAAGCCAGTGGGTCACTCCTAGAGCCAATTTCTTTTAAGTATTTAAAGGCAAAGTGTACTTTTGGTTTTTGGAACTGTTCGATTGTTTTAATCCTTTATATATGTAGATATGTACAATAAAACTAACCTGTGAACATTTCATTTCAAAAGGTGGTAGCATATTTTGGAATTTGTAATTGGAATACACAATCTGAGAAAACATCTCTGCATGAAAGGTTTCTCAGATTTAACATGTTTTGAATCCCTTTCTCTAAAACCACATTAATTAGAAGTTATACGTTATCAACAGCTGCAGTGCTTCTTACTAAGTAAGATTTTAAGGTCATTAATTTTTAGAGCAGATATTAA
>JAUELU010000013.1:5165940-5179004 GCA_032357145.1 Evasterias troschelii
CACATAGAATCCAGTACACAGCTACTGACATATAGAATCCAGTACACAGCTACTGTCACATAGAATCCAGTACACAGCTACTGACATATAGAATCCAGTACACAGCTGCTGTCACATAGAATCCAGTACACAGCTACTGTCACATAGAATCCAGTACATATATACTGACACATAGAACCCAGTTAACCTGGGTATGTCATGTTCTGGCAGTCTGGAAAATTATTAAGAAAAGATTGGGACTAAACATGTTTACATATGATTCCCAGGCCTAAGAAACTACTATTTTTTTCAATACTATTTTTTTCATATTCTGTTCATTTCTAACACCCCCCAAACAAAGATATTGGTCAAATAGAGAGACCACTAACACTAACATCCACATTAGGCTAGGTAGCTTTGTTTGTAGAGCGCCAGCTAGTTAATCCCGCTCTGGTCAATTTGTATTTGTTCAACCTAAACTCAGTTAACTTCTTGTAACATCTATTTTATTGATTTTAATTTAGGCATGTACAGTAGCTTTCTGTGTTTGTAGGAAACCTGAAAGCTTTACTGAATATTTCCACTACAAAGTGGCAATACTTTTATACTAGCCTTTCAGTGTCTGAAGAAGATACATTAAACTAACCATAGTTTGTTGTTATTGAGAAATGTATGAAGTATGTCTCTTGCTTAATGATTTGGAAATCGCTACTTATTAGCTCCATGGATCTCCAATATATTTCCTACCCCAAACAGAACATGTGGATTGCATTACCTGGGTTTCCTTAACATACATTTAGGGCACTTGAACCACCCCCTCTGAAATCTATAGATAACACATTTTCAGTCCAAAACATAATCAATGACTTATGGAAACAAAACCTGCAACCTTCCCTAACAGAACATCATTTCCACCAAGGTTTCAAACTCAAATTTTGTCATTAACTTCTTCATTGACCTATTAGAGATTTCTTGGTTTTGTTACTAAGATAATAAAGATAGGTTATGATGAATTGAATATAAAGAATCAAAGTTATGTTAAATTGAAACCAATTTTATAACTTGTAAGTTCTTAAAGGAAGATGTTTTTTCAGTTTAACTGTTCTCAATTACATGTTTAACTTTAACAGTTAAAACACAAGAAGTTCACACCAAGGCCAAAAGCAAGACCCAGTCCATTGCAAGTATGTCACAACCGCTACATGCAGGCCCAGCAACAACAGCAAAACAGCTTCAAAGTGACAACTCCTGAAGTCAAAGAGGCAAATACAACTAGTTCCTCTAGCTCAAGAAAGCGGATAGCTCACGTTTCACCATTACAGATACGACAGACTCCCCCTAATAAATCAGCTACAGTCAAGCCATTTAGTGCACCAGTCATGGGAATCAATGCTAAGATTCAACAGAAGTATTCCATTGGACACAGTGCATCTTATTCTACTGGACATCCCAGCAAGACAGTAGCAATAACAGCTCCAAAAGGAGAAAGACGACTCGCCCATTTACCAAAGAAGGTAAACAATACTTATACATCTTGTGTGATGTCATGATAAACCTATATCTTTGTCATAATATTACATGCCTACAAACTTTTTCATCAGTACTTTTCAATTGAACTTTTCACGGATATTTCAAAAGAACCGTATCATAAATACAGTTTTAATATGGTTGTGTACGTCCAAAACTACATGTGTCATTTACATGCAAATTTGTGAAACATTTTGTTTGCACTCGTAAAACTTTAGACCTGTTTTTTAATTGTTTACTAGATAAACTTTATTATTCTAAACTTCTACATACATGCATGATGTCTTTTATGATCAGTATCATTACATTGTTGGTTTCAATAAAAATTTGAATACTGTGCAGCAAAGTTTCCTTAACCCTCCTGCTGTCTGACCATTCAATACCATTCACTGTGGTTTTGAATGATAGCTATGCCAGCCTTGCAATATGATACCATGAGGGAATGCATCTACACAGTACACAGTTAGTTCTGTGCACAGTTGTGCCACCATAGACAACTGTGGCAGTTGAATGGTTTCAATTGGTTGGTCAACTCACTTGAAAATGTTGCGAACTGTAGGAGGGTTAAAACTGCTTGTGTATATAATTGGAACCCATGATGATGGTTACTGTAATAATGCATAATCATCGCTCCAACTGCTCCTTAAAAAATCCGGTCAGCTGAGGGGACAAATGAAATGAGTTGGTATACCACTTAGTGTTAATCCTCGGCACAAGTTCTAGTTGACTTGCCATACATGTAGGGGCACTTCATCTGAAAGAATCATTTCAACTTTGTTCAGCATCAAAGATTTATAAATACAGGCTGTTCACCATTGACTCTTCAGTACCAGTTACTTTGTTACCCTGTCCAAATTAGACAGATCCAGTTTCCAAAAACACTTACAAGACAAAATGTAATGATATTTTGCAGGGCAACTTTCAAAACAATGCCTTTCAAATGCTATTTTGTCAACGTAGATGGTGTTTGAGATGGAAATATTACCCTAGAGGATTGGTACTGGTATGAACCTAATTATTTATTTAATAAAATATCGGAGATGTCCGATTTTCGAGCATTAATTTCAATACCCTTTGTCCGTCTATTATGGGGCAAACAAAGCGTAACATGGTGAGTGCATGCACAGTGCACACTAACACAATGGGATGTCCGGACGTGATTGCACATCACCCGCTGTTGACCTCGTTAAACAAATTAATAATAGCTCTGGGCTTCTGGCGTGTATGGATATATGTCTTCCAGCATTAACTGGTGAGAAGTGGTACATGTGTTGATTCTTTTGTACTTCCAATAAAAAAAATTACCTTCACAGAATTACACTCAGTCAGTTCATCTGGTAATTGCTGGGGAGGTCCTATATCGATGTAGGTGAATCCAATCTGTAGATTTTGCAAAAGTAGCTGTCCACAGTTTATGAAATAAGTCAGTGGTTGCTTGAGATCAGTGTAAACAGGCATGATATTCTTCCTACTAATGTCTGATTTCTGATTTTTTTCCCCCTCAGAAAAATCAGCAAACTTTTATTTAGTAGCCAAAAAGTCTTTTAAAGGCTATGTAAGTGAAGGTCTGACAGCCCTCCATAAAGTTTTCCTACTTTTTCCAAGGGGTCAAATATTGTGTCTGGTGTAAATGTAAATACAAAGTCATCACTAAGGCACATCAGACATTTGTACACCAGTATGCTCATGGCATTGCAGTGAATTACAAGATGCAAGAATAGTAGGGAGAACTCGGGTGTTACAACAATTACAAATATGCTTTTTCCCCAATTTATTCATTATTTATTTATAAATATTAATATTTGTTTAATTTTGGGGGGCCATTGTAAAGATACAAGAGCATGTACATCATCCTAAACACAATGTAACATAAGAAGGTATTGCTGAAAAGAAAACAAGTCTTGTCTCACTGGTACACACAGTATACAACATTGACATCTGTAAACAAATAAACAATGAAAAGAAATTGAGAACACTTTAACATATTTATTACAGGCCTCGAACTTCACTCTTGAAGGGGCACAGCAAATATTACAATTATTGAAACCAATAATAATACATATAGCAGTAACTGGTAAGAAAGTAGAGGAATGGAAATTTTCTATGGTAAGAACTAATCAGCTAAATGGCAATCAGACATAAAACAAAGTAGCTCAAATGAAAATATTAAAAAATTCAAATAAACTTGTAGTTATGCAGCATCAACACACTCAATATTTTCAGGACAAAAGGGATAGGCATAATTGGAAAACCTTGGGTAAATTAAATGAAAACCCATTATTATCAATTATAGCAAAATATTTAACATTTAATACATATGAAAAATTATGTTCCTGTCTAGGAAATATGCAAAGCAATACAATTCATTACATTATAATTAATTATTTAAAATTTACAAAACTATTTATATATCAAGTGCACATGATCTGTAAAAATTGTCACTATTTTAAATATAGAGGGCGCTGTCCAGCACCTGTAACTGTCTAGTCTTGTACCCAGTGTACCCCGTACAATGTAGGCATTGTGTACACATAATATGCAATCCAAAACACTGCTGCAGTGCCATAACACACACCACAGGCAGGGTCTGTGTTCGACAGTTGAGCATGAGTTAGATGACATTTTAATATTACACCAGCATTTCCAGTTGCAAGAAATGGCAAAACCTAAGAGTAAAAGCAAAACCACTACAACTAAAAGAAAAACAAAAGCCAAGTCAAAGACTAAACAAACCAGAAAAAGAAAGACAAAAAGTAGAGCCAAATCCAAGAGAGAAAAGACTGATGTTGGCAAAAATACAACAAGTCGGATTGGGAGTGGGACTAAACGCAAGGCCACATCAACCCCAACTGCCTCACCTTCTAAACAGCCTCGAGTTGTACTGATCTTTGCAGAAACAGTGAGTAGATCTACACAATAGAAGTCACTAGTGATGCACGTGTATCATTCATGTGCCATTTGTTACAACAGATTGTGAACAGTATGTCCTGAGTTTTATTTAACACTAACACTCGGTCCATAACTATTTGTAAGCACCTCTCTTTGAATTTTTAGGGTAATTACTCTGCAAGATATTATGAATTTTGTTATATATTAATGTTGGACTTTATTAAAATATTTAGTCTCTTTGGACTTGAGCTGAGGTAGCCCATTTAATAGTTCCAATACCCTGGACTTCCTTTGATCCTTGGCCCTACACCCATGTACCTCCAGGATCGAGGTGAAATAATTTTTCGAAATTCAAAGAGAGGTGCATCCATGAAGTTTGCCGTGCAGTCAAATCGTGTCAGTAATGCCTCAGATTTTCTTCATAAATTACACCAAAACGAGCGTGCACAATGGGATGTCCACAAAATATAAGCTACAAAAAGTGACAACTTGGGAAAAAATCTCGGCATAAAAGTGCAAGTTTCTATTCAAAAAACTATTTTACCTAGCTCCTGGAGGTAATGGGTGTAGGGCCAAGGATCGGAGGAAGTCCAGAGTATTGGCACTTTTAATGGAGCTAGAGCTGAAGTAGCCCCACTTGTTTGGCCAAGCTTGGTTTTTGGTTCAATAGCCTAGACCATAGACCATTCTTTTGCTCATCCTGCCCGCGCGCATATCATCCTGCAGAAGTAACAATGCTCTTGGTTGAACGTGCGCACTTGCTGTAGCGCCTGTAACCAGTGTGTTGTTAAACAGTGGTTGATTTGCAACCACCACTGTTATACACACAGGAGAACAGACCAAGACGGCAGGGCACCAGTTATAGCAACAACGAAAAGGGCAAACTTACAATGTATCACATTGTTTCTTTGATGTGGATTAAAAATCATCAATTTGGAGCTCAAAAATATGATCATTGAGTACAATTAAATGTCTGATGATGCATCTCTCACACATTTAGAATCCAGTTTGCGATTTGCGTGCTATTTTGTAGGGTCTTTTTGTCATATTGGGGCATTTTTCATGGATAGGTACTTTAAAAATTATAGCAAATTGCCATGTGTGGCGGATTTTACAATGGATTCCTGGGGCGCTAGCTAGTATGATCGATTATGTCAACATTTCAAAAAAATTTAGTACAGCGCCCCATTTACATAGTCTAGTCTTGAGGTAGCTAAAAAAGTATAACATTAAACATTAACATTTAACATTTCAAAATCAAGCAGACATTTCATTGCGTGACCAAAACCTTTGCTAAAACTTTCCCAAATAAGTTAAATTTTATATTCAATGCATTAAGTCACCATGTAGCCATGGCTGGGCAACCCATTCCACACAAAACCACCTAGCCCAGGTTGGACTCCTCCAGTGCATACAACTCGTTCATGCAGCAAGTTTTCTTCCGGGTAGCAATTTTCGGGCGAAAGACTGTTACGTTTCTAAGCACGTTGCGCATGCGCACATGAGCTTAAACGGTCAATTGGTAATTGATGGTCACAATTGCAGTGCTGAACTCAGACCTATTTTCAGAAATAATGTCATCCATGGATTTATTTGTTATTTGAGAACTCATCAAAAGTGTATGACACCAACAATATATTAACTTGGAATATATGAACGAAAATTCTTCTTCTCAAATAAGATAAAAATATGAAAAAATTGTAGTCAAACTTTTTTTTCGCATATTAAGAAAATTGTATAAACAGGACGTCAGTACAGTGCAACAGACACTGACGTCCTACCAGGGCTAAAAGCCACCGTGATGTAAATTGTAGCTTGATAAATTTAGATTCATAATTTTTTAACATCAATTATAAGTTGTGCATGATGATGAGTTTCTTTGATTTTACAAAAATCTTTAACCTGATTTATTGACAGCAGCCATCCCACAAGTGGTTAACAACATGCAACCTGACCTATGACCTACTGACCCCATTCTCAATGCAAAACAAGCCTCCACTCAATCATTGAGTCAATGCGGGTCCACCATTTCCACCATTTTGGGAGTCAATTCTATTGTGTACATTTTGACTCTTAAAATGGCCTACAGGAGAGCCTTCTGTTAGTGCACTGCGCATAATGAAATGGGTGAATACATGTGTTTGACTTAATCGACTCCAATCCAGTGGATTATGAAGTACATGTAGTACTAGAAAATAATTTAGACATATACTCAACTCAAGTTGGATTTCAGACTTGAGGGATTAAGGAATGCTAGACAGATTAAGGGATTAAGGAATGCTAGACAAAGGAATCATTTTAAGATCAGTAGAGGCAAATTACTTTGGCAGTATTTACTACTGCAGATCTTAAGACTTAGTAAAATCATGGTAAAATCAATCCCTTTACTTGTTTCATAACAATAGTCTTAAATAGCGCATGTATATATCAATAAGGTACTCAAGGCGCTTGAACAAACATAATTATTTTAAGAGATTTTAGTTTTTTTAAAAGTTATTATGAGACCAATTTACAAGGTACTTTCAGCAGCCACTGCTAGACTTATCGGACACTGGGGCAAACCCCTTCTCTCAGTGATAAGTGAAACTGGGTTCTTTTATGTGCATTACACCAACGACTTAAACCCACACTCTACCAATTAGAAACACCAGAGCTTGAGTCCAGTGCTCTTAATAGCTCTACCACAACACACCACTTCTTCTGGAAGTACCCCAAAATTAAATCTTTCCAATGAGGATTTGACAATGTTGCATATTTTTTCTTAACTTACCTAGCTGAAAATGCTAATTTTGCCACACAGCTGTACAATATTAATTTTTGTAATTTCACCTTAACTTACTTTGCAAGTTACACATCAATTTTTGACCCATAGTACATCAGGAATGTGATTTCTCTGTTTTTCCCAAAAATCCTTTTTTTTTTTACCCCCTTAAAAACAAAAAATTATTATTATAAAGATCAAATTCACACAATAAATAAAGATGAAACCACACAGAACGACCCCTCAAGTGGAGAGTTGGGCTTTAAAAAAAGAAGATAAATGTATATTGGTGGGCCTCTCGCTCCCAAGCTTTCATGCGCTTTGCACTCACAGTTCAGGTTTTATTTCAACAGCCTATCACATTATGAATGGTTTTCTCTGTTGAATCATGGTTGAATCAATGCTAATATGCATGAATTGTGTTTGTATTGAACCAGGTGAATCCAAGGCCAATTATACCCCCAGACACAGCAGGCAAGGTTCCATGTAACGTAAGACAACGATACCTGAATCTCTTCATAGATGAGTACCTTAAGACTACACAGACAGAGCAGGAGGCCTTCCAACAGGTAAATCAATGGAGGCTGCCTTATTGGCATCAATTCTTATATCTCATGGCTGAAAGCCTTGAAACCATTGGACACGAGGCATACCTTGAACTTTGTTTTTGAAAGGGCCCTTCAATGAAGAAAATGCACATTTCTATTTAAATGGCAAACTTCTACAAAACGTATAGTACCGTAGCAATTTAAGTACCTTTCAAGTAGAATGTACCAGCCACTACATGTTTTCATGTTACTTGGTATTCTAGTATTCACTGAACTATCATACATGTGTACATGGATGTTTTGCAGTATGCTGGAAAAGTTCATCTTTGCTGAATATAATCTGCTATCCAACAGTTAAAAGTTATTCATGATTGATTGATGTGTTTTATGATTGAAGGAGTTACAGTCTACCAACCAAATGGTTGGTAAGCATACTCGCAAATATATAATAATAATAATAAAGACACTTGTAAAGCGCCTAATGCAAAAGCCTCTTAGCGCATAAAGAGATCAATAAAATATACAAAGAGTGAAAGATACATCATTACAAGTAAACAGATTACAAATAAGCGGCTTCAAACAAATGAGTTTTTAACGGAGACTTAAAACAGTGTAAAGAACTAGCCTGGCGAATATGCACAGGAGGACTATTCCAAAGAAATGGAGCAGCATTAGAAAATGATCTTTGACCATAACAAGTGGAAGAAGCTCTTGTAGTTGTGGTAAGCAATGACTGATGATGGTATTGTGGTGTGGTTTGATGTTCAGGGTTTGAAGGAAGAGAAAGCTGTATATGAGAGAGCATCCTCAAGGAACATCTACCTGAATCTATCAGTCAACACATTGAAGAGATTACGTAATGCACAGACAGATTCACAAGATAAAGTCACATCACCGACTAGTAAAGGAAGTATTTCCCATGAAGCTGTTATTGGTGGTAAAGCAGCTACTCAACACACATTCACTCTCAACCGTTCTCACCAATCCCCTGCTCTACAGCCAAAATATGAAGGTTTGTAAAAGATTATACTCTACTTTTTATTTTCTTGCTTTGGTGGAAATGTTGTGTTCAGTAAAGGTGGTTTATATCTAGTTCATGCGTATGACCGTCCAGAAATCATGAGTTACTATTTTGTCTTCTTAGAACAAGGTCTTATTGCAATTTCAATATGGCTAAAAGCTAAGACAGATAAGCATTTTCCAAACTAAATTCATGTTTATCTTTACTAAACAAATCACTTTGTGGAAGATATATCACCAATAAAATCAATATACATGTACCTGGTAAAACAATTCCCCAAAAACTCATACAAATTGTAATAAAGACCTTACAGTCCTGAACCAGGAACTATTCAGTTTTCACAGACTTTGGTTGAATGGAATAAAATGCCAGTATGTACATGGAATGAAACTAGTGGAGTGTCATTAGCTGAAACTAATCCGGAATGGATCATAGGGGAGGCTCAGTTTGAAATTTACTCTGCACATCTAACCATGACGGCAATGTTTACATCCCATATGAGGGTAAATTGCAGTAACTCAACAGAGCTTGAACCAGAACAAGCAAGCAATAAAATGAAATTTCTAGATGATGCATAATCTGGATAGAGTTTCCTCATGTATCAGCCCCACATGAGTGTGTTCAAAAGAAGTGATTCATGTGTCATTTTAAAGCAAAACACTTTCAGTCATTGTGTAAAATATTTAAAAGGGAAATTGGGAAAGGGTTTGGAAATGTCGATATTTGACACTTGCTGTAAATCAAATGTTTTTGCAGAATACTAAAGTTATTAATATGTTTGTTAACAATATCCCCATAACATTGAGTTGATAGAAGCTTTGCTGTACTTACAGGCACATATTTATATGAGATTCTGAAGACCTATGTAATGACTGAAGATCAGTTAGTTGACAATGGCTACCCACGACCATCTCAGACACCAGGTCTTGCTGTCATCAAAGTGGACGACTCAAAGAAATCCACAGGAAATCAGCGTAGGTTACTAAGGCAGTGTCTGAGTTGGTGGCTACAGCTAGGGCTGGATCGCTGCATCATCATTCACTGAAGTATAGGGCGTCCTTAGCAACACACTCAGCAACATAGTCTTAGCCCTAGCCACCAATTCGGACACGGCCAAAATTGTGAATTAAAATTGAGACCTGACTAAGATTATTACCCCCCAAAACACATTTCAAAGCATCTAAGAAGAATGTTTTTTCTGTTATCAAAAAAGTAATAATAATCAAATTGAGTGGAGGAAAAGGTAGTACAAACACTAAGAATGAGACCCACTTGAATCGGGGTACAGTTGTGAAAAACTGCAATGGTTGTTCTCTTAAGGACCTTTTATCTTTCATCTTACATTCAGGTATACTAAACCATTTGCTGTTTCCATAATTTCAATATTTCAAAGCCTGAGTTGTTACACAATCATTCTTTATGTCCCCTATTGTAGCTAATCAACACGTATGCTGTCGCTGTGGTAAGACATTTCTGCGTCGTTCTGATGGCCACTACATCACTAGAGAAAACTGCATCCATCACTGGGGCAAATTTTGGCATAATAAGGGTAAGGTTGTTAAGTAAACACCCAACTCAACATTGCTTTAACGACGCAAACATAGCCTGATGTTGTTGCACTAGATTGTTATGAAGTAACTTACTTTTATGATCAATCATTAAAGTTTGATCAGTGTTTTTGTTTTTAGTTTTGTGCATGTTTTCAGATTATATGACAAGGAGCACGAATTAATTGACTGCTGGACTATAAAATATGAAGCGTAAAAGAAATATAAAAACTTCCAGGAGAACTGTCTGCAGATGCAAAATCAAATCACTTACACTAATTACATACTCTTCATAAATCATACTAGTTGTGACATGTCAGAGTAAATCAAAAGTGAGCCTTTGATTCAATCTGACATGTTAACTGATGTATAATACACCTATCCCTCTAGCCATTGATCTATGTACTCTTATTTTGATAACTTGATAGAACAGTGATGAATGAATGATTTATCTTTGTGTAGTTGGAGGGACTTTAGAAAGTCGCTTTAACTGCTGTTCAGGTGACTCCAGTGCCAAAGGATGCAGTGTTGCTAAGGTAAACTACAACTCTTTGTCTACAATATTATTTTCTTTAATAGGCATGATAGATAAGTAATATTGTTATGCATCTAGTCTCAACTTCTAACAACAAATACAAATATGGTTCTGATCACTTTTTCATTATCAAAGACAAGGTATTCTAACATCTTGATCACAATTTTAGTTTTTTATTTAAATTGATTCTTTCTTCCAAACTGCAACTCTAAAAAGATCGTCAGAAACAAGTGGTGTTAATGTATGAACATAAATTTATTTATTTAATGAGGTTATAGATGAATAGTATATCAATTTAGAATTGTAAAGCAAATCTTGCAACAATTTGTAAGAATGGTATTAATTGTAATACATTGCCTAATTGTTTTTAAGTAACTACTGATACTTTCAAGTAACCACATAGATATATTAATTACAAGAGTCTTCACTGTGTTTTTTTTGTTTGTTTTCAAGTATCATGTAACTGATGACAAGACAAACAATTTAACTGGTTTCATGAGAACCGTAGCCAAGTCCCCACCAGCCAATGGTAATCCAGGGCTGTATGCTATGGACTGTGAAATGGTAAGAAGTTATTGCATTGCTACATGTAGTATTATGTCATGGAGACCTTGGAATGCATGCATTGAATGGAGTATAGGAGTTAAGATGAGTGACATCACGCACATTTTTGTTTTCTCTAATCATTTAGGCATAACTTTGGTAAGACTGAAAGTATGAATGTTCACAGATTTTCAAACAATACACATGGCATAAAGTTGGTCATGGTGTGAAACTTCCTTTGAAATAGCAATGGTTTTTGAGAAATGAGTAATACAATTATTTTTGATCTTGCAAGTCCAAAACTCAATGTTTGAAAACTGTGAAAACATTTAAGGTTTTTTCTCACTTTTTTTCTTGTGATTTAATGACCGATTGAGCCTAAACTTTCACAGGTGTGTTATTTCACGTATATGTTGGGTTACATAAAGTTGAAATTATCAAAGTGACACATGTGCTTTAAACAATGATCTGATTTGTGCTCTTGTTAATGGTATTTTGGTTCTATGTGCATACACATTTAACAGAAAAGTCAATATGCTAATATCAGAGTTAAAAAGTTGCTTACTTGCAAAAAGCAAACAGTGGTGGCGGGCAAGTTAAACCCCCAAAAAGTCTGCTGGGGCAGTCAAAATTTTGTTGCAATTTATAATAAATGTTTGAGGAATTGTGAAACTAGAATTAAATTTCAATTTTACAAAAGCTTCTTAATCAAAACACCATGACAACATCAGAGATACTTAAACTATCTTAAATTATTTCAGCAAAAAGGAGATTTTATTGCAACATTAGTTCTTTGCATGATATATTTTGTTGTTCATTCTGTGGTTTTACCATGTGATTCAGACTCTGATAATTATGCAGCTATACTGCACCAGATAGTGTCTATGTGTTACTTCAAGTAACTAGTGTTTTTATTGAAAGAAAGAAAAGAAGCTTGAACAGGAAAACATGAAATTTTGTTAAAAGGTTCTAGCAAGTGCAGTCAAACCACTCAAAAGTAGTCTGGTTTGCAAGAAAAGAAATGTCATGGGATGTATGTGAATATCTGTCTTGAAACAAAACGCATTCCTTCATCTTTGCAGTGTTACACAGTAAAAGGTTTGGAGTTAACAAGAGTAACTGTGGTTGATGATAAACTCAACTGTGTTTATGACACATTGGTCAAACCAAATGCTGAAATAGTAGACTACAACACAAGGTAAGTTATACATTGTCTCCGTTATCATTGATGTATGTTCTTCTGTACAATTTGAAATCTGTAATTCATTGAGATTCTTTCCAGATGCATAAATGTAACAATGTGATTAATAAGAGTGGTATGACTGTGGTATTGACTCTGGGTCTTCAATGTTGGCAACTCTGCATACATACATGTTCACGTTTTTGAGCTACATTAGAACCTACAAGAGATCCTGTGAAAGGGTACACACAATGTCTGAACAAGAACAAACACTAAAGAAACATTTAGAGGTTGATTTGAAGAAGGTCATTGAATCCCAATTTCAAGAGTTCTGAACACGCACACAGTCCTTCTATAGGTTCAGAGTGCAACTCTGGCAGGTCTCTCAATTGTTAGTTTTTATATCCTCATCATTATGTAACTCCTACTTCTCTTAAAAGCATCAATAAAACAAACTAGTTACATTTGTTTTACAGATTTAGTGGAATAACAGAAGATGACCTGAATAATGTGACTACAACTCTACAAGACGTG
>JAUELU010000013.1:5196107-5206798 GCA_032357145.1 Evasterias troschelii
ACTGTGGCAGTTGAATGGTTTCAAATGGTTGGTCAACTCACTTGAAAATGTTGCGAACTGTAGGAGGGTTAATAAGCCTTCGGAGCGCCACTGCAGGCCAGGGCTGCATACTCCCAAGGGAGCGGGAAAAATGAAAGGAATGTTATTAGACGACCAGGGCACTTGATATGTTATTGTTAAACATTTGCTATATAAGAACTAGTTATTATTATTATTATATTTTGCAGAAGTCGCCTATTTAGAAAGAACAAAATAATATTATTTGATTATGTAGTTATTTGATAATACCTGTTGATTTATTAATTTGTTTGATTAATTTATTTCAGGCACAGGATGGATGGTTCAGTCGTAAATGTCGTAAAGTCAACCACTCAAGTAGTTCACTCTCATTTCTAGTTCCTTCATTTCTTAATTTCTCAGATGATGGTAAGTTGATGTTGAAATGATTTCAGTTGATATTATGTAAAAGGGAAGAAATGAACTAAGTTACAAATGCTTTGACGCAAATTTGTACTTATGGAATCAATTGTAGTCCAAACTATCACATGGATGTACAAATGTGATATTAAATCAAGGAGAGAGAAGCTTTGTTCTTTTTTAGAAATGTGAAATATATTTTGTAAATGCCATTCGAAACTGAATCACGTAACTTGATAATCTTGGGAGTGCCAAGTCTTGGCCTTGCAGTTGTTCTTAGCTTTGACGGTTTGTTTTGACGGCTGTAGCTTTATCACTGTTTTATTCTGTGGTTGTATTGTTTGAATGAAGACGAAGAGAATTACATGTTGTTGCTTTGTCTTTGATGCAGAGAATAGTGCCTAAGGGGTCGCCAATGGACGTGCCCGATGTTATGAATATTCATTAAAAAGGAAGATTGAATGTCTACAATAAAGAAACCAATTCAGGGTGTTAGTTTTGCTTTAGACCTATCACAATCGTAACAGACGTTGACCTGATATGCATTGTCACTTCAGTCATATTCATACAGTAAGCACCGGAAGGTTTGCATGCCTTTTTGTGTGCTTACTGTTAGCAGCGCTATGAAATGAAAACTTGCGTAGTAAGCACACAATCGACAGTCAAGCAGCTCCATGATATTGGGCCCATATATGAAGTTCTCTTCTTTCTCTATTTTATTAGATCCTATGGCACAGATATCTATAGATGAGACTAGACACATTCTATACACACGGTCAGAGAAGGGTACAATTGAGGTATACGACATGGGATCTGATGGGTGTAGTATGAGTCGAGTTACTGCAGTCTCTCACTACTCGATGATGAAACAAGCTATCTTCTATGCCAGGTTAGTATCAATCAATACTATACTAGGGTTTACTTCACACTGGACCGCAGGCCTGAGGTCAGTGGTTTTAGTTTTGGACCAGTAAATTTTTAACCGGACAAATCCGGTAGTCTTTTGTTTTTCAATTGAATAACAATACATGCACCTCACTGTGTGATATCTTGAACAGAAACAAGTCGTCTACTCAGAACTATAAGATCATTGGTGCAATTTGTATGGGTTTCATAAAATTGCTTTTGAATCTTTTAGAGCTCCTGGTAAATGGGGTTTATTGATCAAGAGTGGTCTTCAAAGTATTTGTTTGGCCAAAAGGAGACATTAGTTTTCTTAGTAAACGATTAGTTTCTTGATTTATTTATTTCAAAATTTATATGCATTCTTGATGCCAGTTTCAGTACTGCTTCATTGTAGAATCATGAGTTGATTTGATATTTTTGTATTTAGGAACATTGATCGATCTAACTTCAAGCAGGTGGTTCACATTGCTGCCATACCTTGTACAGAGTCAAGCAGATTGCATCTTGTGGCAGTCACACAAACAGGTTGGTTCAATAGACGTCACTTTGACACCAACATTTATGCAAAACGCCAGCACAAACTACCAGAAAGCTGGATGGACTCTTAGTATATTACTCAATGCAATGACATTAGATATAGCTTGCTAATATGCGGTCAGCTCATTAACCAAAAATCGACCTTGCAACTATACACATGGTGTTAGCTTAGCCTATTATTTTTGTTTCCGTAAACAAAACAAAATTTCTGAGTCCTTTATTAAAAAAATCAAACTTTTACAAGAAAAAAAACTTGGCAACAGATCCATGTCTGGGCGTATGGTGATGACTATACAGAAATGAATGGTATCTGAAGGGTTAAACAAGATAACAGACCTTTTGTTGTCTTATTAATCATTTACATTCTGCAAGGTAGGCTTAGATGGAATGGAATGAATACCCAAGTTGGTTACAGGGCCCAATTTTATACAGCTGAATACGAGCAAATTGCCATTTCATAGTGCTGCTAACCGTAAGCACACAAAAAAGGCATGCTAACCTTCCGGCGCTTACTGTCATGCAAATGAATGATGTAACATTGCAAATCCTTGGTGAAAGTGCAAGCTAACTGCCTAATTTTCTTGCTAACCTGTGAAATAAGCTTATGCTTAAGAATTTTGTCTGCTTTAGTATACAAATATTAACTGCTTCGAGTGCTATGGTTAAAACTATGGCTCCCGAGGTGATCCCGGAGCGTTCTATTTTCCTGAGGCGAATTGAACACTCCAGGGATCATCGAGGGAGTCGTAGTTTTAACCATAGCACGAGTAAAAGCAGTCAGTATTTATTTTATAGCGCCCTAACAAACTATTTAACGTTCGTACGCGCATTTCAGATACACAGATGCACAACTGATTGGGTTCGAGGTGGGTAAAAAAGACGTCTAGGTACTGCATGCCATCATTTGCCATGTGATAGTACCGCGCCGGGTTTCTAGTAAAACTAAGACATATCTTGTGACGCGCTCTAAACCAATCAAAAAGCAGAATATTTGTAAGGGGTGTTATAATTAGTGTTATGAAATTGGCCCCTGGTTAATGATGTTCGCAAAGACGTGTACATATTGATCATACATTCAGGTAGATCTGAGGGAATGTTAAATCTACTTGGATTGCTTCTTTGCAGGTGTACGGTTGTATTTTACAACCATTCCATTCCAAGGAGGCTGGTTTGCAGGTGTAGGATCTAGAGACAGACCAATTACTCTCTGCCTGGTTCATATTAGAATACCTCCTGGATACACTGCTAATGCTTCTCAGCTTAGACCGACCAACGTACACGCTGCTGTCTACAGTCAAGGTAATGAGGATTACTATTTGTAGCTCTTGTAGCACTGATTTATTTGTATTCATATTTTTGTTATGAGATACCACCTAACATCACAAGCCAGCCACTTCAAGGTGAGGGCTACACTTAACTGATTTGGGCTGTTGACCCAAATCAACTGTCACCAGGGGCACGTTGCCACCTACTCCTTTTAGCCGAAACGGGGTTACCCCTTCACAGTCCGTAAGGGAGTAGGCATGGGTATCATCAAGAGGAGCCTGGCTGGTAGAACAGAATGTACTACCTTCCCAACTTTTTAGGAAGCAATTATGATTAAGTGCCTTGCTCAAGAGCACAAGTTTCATGACCAGGATTCAAACCCACACTCTGCTGCTAACAACACCAGAGCTTAGTTTGGTGAACTAGACCGCTTGGCCACAACACGCCACACAATGGTATTGATATCTTTATTGATATGTTATTATGTCTATTTCACTCTGTCAGTGTATGTGTTTAATGTTATATTTGTTGTCTTGTTCATTTTGTTGGAAACAAAATTCATGTGGCTATTCATATATTGCCAAAGGACAGGCTAAGCGGTGAAGAAGTTGCTGCAGTTGATGTTTAAATAAGAGGCTCAATAATGATGTCATGACCGATTATTGAGTGGTGTGTCCTAATGTGGTTTTTCTTTTGTATTTTGTATACTTTCACACCAGCAAAAATAATGTTATGTACTATTTAACATGACTAATACAAATTTTGAATTCAAATTTGATTTTTCTTTTTTTTATTTGAATTTGAATTTGAATTTGTTATTTACTCAGGTACAATGCTGTTATGTTGCTCACAGTCTGAAGAGTCGGATCACTTATGGTGTCTCAATCCGGATTCATTCCCATTTCAACGTTCACTCATGGAAACTCAGGTAACTAATTTAAAATGATTTTGGGTTGAGCAAAGAAAAATTTACTAGAGCAAGATTTGAACTAACGACCTCCCAATTAACGTGCCGGTCTCCCTATTTTGTCAATATCTTTGTTTACTCAGTCAGTTTCCCTTCTGGCTTATTATTTGGTAACTACTAAATCTTACATCATGCATTTAGAGTCTCTCCTTGGACCACAAGATTAATCTTATAAGAACTGGGTGTGTGTTTTCTCTTAATGTTTGGTTGAACACGCTCAAATAATCACCAGGAGACTCGTGCTCAAATCCGAAAGACAACTTAACAATTTAAAAAACGGACTGGAGAGAATGTAAAATGTATCAGTTATGTACAGATAATGGCCAAGAAATATAAATGGATGATGTTGAATGGTCAAGTAGTAGGAAGATATATGATGTGAAGTACATGTAGTGTATGCAGTATATAACCCCCTCAGCTAATAACCTCCTTCCCCCGCCCCTAATCTTAAAGCACACGTGTCACATTGGTAATTGTCAAAGACCAGTATCCACACTTGATATGACCCAACATACACATGAAATAACAAACCTGTGAAAGTTTGAGCTCAATCGGTCATTGGAGTCACTTACAAAATGTTTAACTCATTTCTCAAAAACTATTGCATTTCAAGTAGAAATATTTCAAAGAGAGTTTCCCACTATGATCATTTTTAAGCCATGTACAATGTGTGCAAATCTGTGAAAGTTTATATTTTTACTCTTACCAATATTATGCACACCCTTTAATCAGATGTTTGGCGCTGATATGTTTTGTACAGGTGACTCATATGATTGCTAGTAGGACTTGGGTTATTGCTGAGGTTCCGTCTATCCCACTCCTGACACCGAGGATTGATGTAGAGAAACCAAGACAAGCAGAACCACCTAGTGTGGTAACTCAACACACTGTGACATCACCTTCATATGTGCTGCTTAGTTCAAAGGTAAATCATAGAATATATATATTGTTGACTGAACAACATCAAATCCTCTGCTCAGGACGTTAAGTTCATTTGTACAATTTGTATGGATTTCGTAAAAAATGGTAAATGGAGTTTATTGTTCAAGAGTCCAAAGTATTTGTTCGACGTAAAGAAATATTTGTTTTCTAAGTAAAACTTTTGTAAGTTGATGTTGATTTTTATTCTTTTTACTATTTAATGTATTTACCTTTTGATCATTACCAGTATGAAATTGCAATTAATGACTTTATAGCACTGAGCTGACAAAATAAAAAGGCTCTTTTTCCTCTTGTGGTATCTTTATTGTTCACCCCCAAAATATAAGTACATACAAGAATTTGCACAAATTAGAAATAGATTGAGGATGGTTTTCTATACAGGGTAGCTACTTGGTGAATAAGTTACGTCCAGTGGATCAGCTACGCCAGCTCATGCTCAACAATATGGGACCAGATAACCCAGTGGTTGAAAGCTTCTTCAAACTACACAAGGTAAAGATACACTAGCATTCACTGATTTACACCAGGTTCAGACAGGCACTCTAGAGTCACGCCGAACCAAGTTATAGGATTGAGTACATGAAAAGATCTGAAACAGTTATTAGTGAATGGACGCGCTGGAAGTTCAAAAGATCGACTATTGCAGACGTTTAGAATGACTGTGGAGCATCTTGGTTTCAAATGCAATCTTGTCATGAGCCAAACGTAGTGTAAATGTTATATTAAGTTCGCCTGTCTGAAACCAAAATTAGTAAGTCGACCCGAAGTCGCTCCTATTCTACTTGGTTCAGTGCAACTCTAGAGCACCTGTCTGAACGGGTGTTAGATTGGTGGCATCATTGGTCTAAATAAGAGTTAGAGTCGAAAGGTATAGTTGACCCACCATTCTTAAATGGGAAAAGGTAATTTAATGTCTGTTTCCACTACAAGGGGAATGTTGGTGATGGTGGCAAATAACATGCAGTATTCTGATAGTTTTTAAATATTATAAAAATAATGTTTAAGTTTTCTTGTGATCAGATTGCATGTGCAAGTTTTACAGCTACTAAGAGTAGATCAGTCATTTGGATACCTAGATTTAATTGGAATTGTCAAGTTTTTTGAGATTACAGGCCGTAAAAAAAATTAGACTACTCTTATTCTGACAAGAGACGGCAATGAAAAATATCAAAATACTCTGGCAAAAGAGGAGGTCGTTTTGCTTGCGACATTAGAGATTTTCTTTTGTGATACATTGATTTTTGTACATTGTTTTAAATGCATACATCATTTGTTTGTGTACATGTAACAAGCTTTACTCATGTGACTTCTTGCGTCGCTATCTGTGGACTCTAAAACTGGTGTTCCTATATCTGGGGTTTCAATATTGGCAGGTATTCATTTGTATACGTGTATTTATATACTTAGTGAATACAATTTCAAGGAAAGATGCGGTATAATTGCATGACCATAGATGACATTATTTTCTTATTCTATTGTAAAATAACCATTTTGTTGTTGAACTTACAGGAGGATCAAGCCTGTGCAACCTGTCTCATACTAGCATGCTCAAGAGCATCAAGTGATGTTCAAGTTACAAGTTGGGCAAGGCAAGCATTCTTCCAATATGGTGGAGCAGCTACAATGAAATTGTATGGAGCTCACATCCAAAATACACCAACTAACCTATTTGGTAAGAAACATACTCCAAGTGGCTAGCATCCTCAATTGGGCACAATATCCTCAATTGGACAACGGATCCTCAGTTTGACATTGTATCCTCAATTAAGCATAATAGCCTACATTGGGCATAATATCCACAATTAGACTTACGACTCTCAATTAGGTCAATCTATGTATTAATTTGTAAGGCAAGGTAACAGCCCATCTTCCCAGTCAAATTGTCTACTTAGAGTTTACCCTTACTGGTATTTTGGATTTATTTTTTATTATGAGTAATATTGTCAGACAGAAGTGCGGTTCATACTTCACGCGAAAGCAAATGCAAAGTAAATTTTTGTGACTCAATAATTGTTTCGCACCTTTTTTCCAAGAAGGAAGAAAAACAAAATCACTTCCGCGTGAAGTATGAACCGGGCTTGAGTGGGAAAGCCCAGCAGGGGTTGATTATAAAGAGCGTCAGGCCATAATCATTTTGAAGTGAACTTGCAAAGTCCAATTACTTAGTTGATTATTGTTCATTTTATCGACAGGGAGTACATCACCTGTTACTGGGGGTAGATCCGATGGTCAGTATTCTGCAGTTCCTTCTGCATCAGGTACGCATCCAGGGCTCGAGTTTGGGCGGAATATCCACAAGACTGCAGGGCTTGTAGCTCAAATGTTTACCAGACCAGAATTCGTTTTACAAAAGCAGAATCAAAATGAGTTGAACACGCACTAAGAGAAGATCTAGATAAACCTCATTTGTCTTAATATGTAAAAGCCTACTTTGATACTCTAGAGAATTGAATGATATTTTCAAATTCATGGTCAACATTTTGTCACAAAGATATTACACAACGAGGCAGCCTGTTATTATTCAATAACAACCGGGCTTGTCTGGTATTTAGTTTACTGGCCAGATGCTAAAATCACTGGCCTCAGGCCTGCGGTCCAGTGTTAATTTTGAGCCCAGGCGTCTGATTAGAATTCAAACAAGTCACCAGTCACTTGCTCAATTCTACCTTTTAGTCAGTTAGCACAATGACAGGAAGCATTGAAACTGTGTCTGGTCATTAAATGACATTGATGCAATATCTGAAGACTATTTATAATATATGTTTCATTATAAGATATATTAAATGTTTTGGTGAATGAGTAAGAAGTTAAATAAAACACCCGGTTCAGACAGGCACTCTACAGTCGTGCCGAACTAAATTATTGAATTAAGTACATGAAAAGGTTGATGCTTGAAACAGTTAGGAGCGACTGGATGAGCTGAAAGTCGAAAGATCGACTGTTGCAGTCCTTCAGAATGACTCTGGAGCGTCTTGGTTTCAGACGTTGATCTTGTCATGAGCCGAACCTAATGTAAATGGTATGTTTAGTTTGCCTGGCTGGACCCCAAATTTATTTGAGTCGACCTAGAGGGGCTCCTAATTTATTTGGTTTAGCACAACTCTGGATCGCCTGTCTGAACTAAGTGTAAAATTGACGAAAGAAGAATCCTAGTATTAATAGAGGAGAAAACATTGATAGAATATTTTATTCAACTTCTCAGTACATCTTTTTATTTAAATGTGTAGTTTAGCAAAAAAATAGTATTCAGTATCCAGGTGCCACTCTGCAATTCTAATCTCTCATTGTTGTTTTGAATTGTAACTCATGTAGGTTTGCAGCCAACTATAGCCTCTACTCCACTACCAAACACTGCTGGAATCCAGGCTAGGAGTCAACAGGGACAAACACAGAGCTCTAATGATGTGGAATTCTCAGGAAAGTTCAAGGGCCTTTGTCTGTATTTTGGCAGAATAACGAGGTGAGAGGAAAATATTTTTACAATAACTTGGGAAAATTATGGTGTGTCTTGTCTGAGCGGTCAAGGGAACGGGACTTAAGCTCTGGTGTTTCTGATCAGTAGAGTGGGTGCGAGTCCAAGTCTTGACAAGCAAGACACTGAACCATTATTACTTCGTCGTTGGAAGTAAAACTATAGGTTCCCTGTCGTGTAAGCGCAAAAAATAAAAGGTCTCTATGCTATGCGCTGTACAACTTGATAAGGGAATTCAGAAATGAGACAAAATAAAACAAAATTCACCAATAATCCAGCCTAAGGCAAGGGAAACACACTAAAAAGTTTAAGGCAAGTTAAAGCAGTAAACAGTGTAAACAAAGTTAATTACATGGGTAAACAGTTATCAAAAATTACCATACAAACCATTTAATCTTTGCTACCAAAAAGAACATGGAGTGTTCGTTATACTAGTGAGCAGTAAGTTAAAATGATTTTACAAACTGATTGTTAGATAGAATTCAGTACTCAAGACTCAATACCTTCATGTTTGAAACACACAGGCCACTGTGGGAGTCACTTGTTGCAGTTCAGGCTCCGTCCGTTGGTTATGGATCTCAAAAGACCTTGGTAAGATATTCTTCTTCAATATTGTCTCGTTAACTGTAGTTCTGTATTAACAAAAAGTTTATGAAGATCTGCTGCCGGCAAATTCAACTCGTATTTTGCTGTCATTGTATGCACATTTAATGTTCACATTGTGTAAATCAATGCCATGCTTTCCTATTCTGTAATTGCAGGTGGCACCTTTCTTATGATATTGATGTATTTCTTTCAATAGCTGGGTTGTAATCAAGAGTGGGCAAAGTATCAAGGAATGTTTTTAAAATCATGTAAAAAAAAATACACTGAAAACAAAGGTTTAAAAGCAAAGTATACCTTTGATTATTGGAACCATTCGATTGTTTTAATCCTATATAAATGTAGACATATACAATAAAACTAACTTGTGGAGATTTCAACTCAAAAGATGGTCGCTTTTTGAGATATCGTTGACAAACCGGAGCAAGTATGTCCACGCAGGAAGAATACCCCTAATAGGAATACAAAATCTGAGATTAATATTTTGTGGCGTAAAAACTGATATCTTTTTCCTTAACCACATAACTTCAAAGCGAAATGATTCTGAAAATGCTTTATACAATCGAAAGCTGCTGTTCTTGTTACCTAGTAAGTTTTTATTGCCATTAATTTTAAGATACTAAATATTTAGATTTGATCTTGTGAGTCCAAAATCCAATGTTTGAAAACAGTGAAAGCTGATAGAAAGCAATAAAAACTATATAGCTAAAACTTGTAAAGGTTTATTTCATGTATATGTTTGGTCAAAAAAAGTGTGGATACTGGTCTTTGACAATTACCAATATTGGCAGCATATTAAATAAAAGGAGTAGGATATTTTATGTAAAAAGTTACTCATTGGAAACAATATTTTTTTAAATTTATACAAATGTTTCCAACGCCTTGCTTACTGATGTTTAGACTTTTTTCCCGATTCTTTTTGCTAATTCAGCTGACGACTAACTTTGATAGTAATGAATTATGCTGGGTCCTTGATGAATTGAATGCCTTGAAGGATTTCTTAGATCAGAACTCACAGTATACAGCAGTAGCTGAAAGGTAAGAGACATGTATTGAGAATACTATATAGACCAATCAAAATGGGCAAGTGCTTCATGCAGCGCCGCTATTGCTGGGACGCTGGCATTACAAGGTTTTTTACACGAAGACATGAGGCAGGTCTGTGTTTTTTAATTTTGTATGTGAATAAGGTGTCTTGATCAACAGTTTACACAAACTCCCAAGAAGGACAGCATGGCATATCGATGTAGAACATTGACCATAAAATAATATTAAAAACTAAAAACCTTAAACTGAATTCTGAAAACAGCCCAGACGGTACGTGAGTTTAAGTATGATGGACATGAAAACTGCACAGTTCTTTTCATCAGAGTTTCACTACTCACTCTCTGTTTAGTTGTAAATGTCTAATAATATGTTCTACATCATTATGTCCTGCTGTTGTGTCAGGCAATTTGTGTAAATCAATAAGGATAACTGTTAATTCGCATAAAATCATTTATAAATTTACCCAGTCAGTTTCCCTTGTGGTTTATTATTTGATATCTGATATAAAAAAGTCGCATCCCCTTATGGTGATCC
>JAUELU010000013.1:5406508-5417841 GCA_032357145.1 Evasterias troschelii
TCCAGTTGATGACTGCGGGAACCGACTGATTCTGCACGTGAGTGCCGGTGTGTCATTTTATATCGACACTGTTGAGTTAAGCACAACTAAGATTCTGCTGCACACACTCTACAATGGAGGTATTTTTGTGGCAGTGCAGTACTTGTTGTCACTGTCAAATCAGATTTGTGGTCTTGCCACGGACGTTACATTAGCACAATCAACCATTTAACCAGACGATGCATGTTTTTTTTACATGCCATTATGCTGCATTGGGTGTGTGTGTACACCCAAGAAGAACTGTGTGAGTATGGTTGTGTACGTGTCCGTCATTTATATTGCAGGCAACATGATGAGGACTTCCCTTCTTGTTATATGACAGCGCTAGTGCGACGATGATCTGATATCAACACATTAATTATCGTCCGATAACGAAAATAAAAACAAGAGAAAATTCTACAACTTATTGTTAACACAGAAACAATTATGTTTGTTAAGATGTGAATTTGCTTTATTTTTCCACTAGCCCGCCGGGCTACTAAACCTGGGGCAAACGGTAGCCTGGCTGTCAATATGGTAGTCCCAGGCTAGCGGGCTGCCGGCAATTTTGATCCCTGTATAACCTTTTCTTCCAGAAGGTCAAAGTTTGCCATTGAATTTTCTTCAAAATCGGACGATAAAGCCCACAAATGTATGTTAATGTACACAGCGCTGTGTGTGGCTGGCTGTTCCGCTCCATTGATCACAGTGTCATAAGTCCACGAGGCTTGTGTATAGTCCAGCCATGTATTGTGTATGTGTGCAACTGGACATGTCAAACGTCATCGAACAAAACATGGTGTTTGGCACGATGAGTTTATCGCTCACTCGTGCAAAGTTAAACTTAAGTGATTTCCCTTTTGCCCGTCTGATGGTTTGATGGTTAACATTGGACAGAACAGGATTGAGTTCTCACTGAGATGTCCACCTGATTCAGTAATATGTACATGTATGACGTTTAATAACTGACTTACATGTAAACTCAATCTGAAAAAGAACAAAATTGGTTTGCTTCTCATCAAACATCGAGACCAACGGCACGTTGATCGACGTGACCATGCCTGCCGAAGGCGTTCTAGGCCTGCTGAGTATGTCTCTCAGACACGGTGATGATTTATGTAAATATCATCGTTAATTTACTTCGCAATTTACTTTGTGTACAGTACTTGTCATGTATTTTGTCCATAACTTGAAAATATTTTAAAATTACGAATACAACAATTTGATCATGGTATGATTTTTGGCTGTCAGTTAATTTTGTTAAATCTTTGAAAATCCATATCAAATCAAGGACATGAGACCGAGGTTGCTTTTTGCGAGATTGTACCAAGGTATGATTTGTCTAGTGTTCTCAATGTGTGCATGACATTACTTGACCTCTACTTCCGGTAGAAACTGGAAGTGCCGTAATGTAAAAATGAGAATTTGGGGGGAGTTGTTTTCACTGGTGTTATAGTCCAGCAAGGGTCCGTTTTTAAATAATAGGACCAGTGACGTCATAAATACCAATAGCGCGCTCTAGCGGCAGGTTAGAAACAGTTCAAAATATGCTTTAACTAAATATCTGTGGCAAAATTGTAATAATCGTTTCATAATTCGTGTACTTATTGACCTTTATGCAGACAACATAATGTGTGGAGTTGTAGATTGATGACGTCATCGTGTGTCACGTGATAAAGCCTTAAAGGTGCACTTTTTGAAGCCGTGTATCTACAAAACTGCAAGTCCGACTGAGTTGAAACTTGGTGTATTGTTAGACAATGACATTGACAGCTAAATCCTGATTTTCACGTAATGATGACATCATCATGTTGTTAATTTTTTTTTAAATTGGTAACTACTTGTTGCATATCTTTATAACAAAACAAGCTGCAATCAAATGTTGGAAGGTCATTTATGGTTAAAATATGGACTGATGTCTTCACGATGTTATCAAATATTACCCTAAAGGTAGTTTTTTTCTACATGTAAAGAAAAACTTTGGTGATCAAGGTGAAACTTTGCACGTATTTAAGTCGAGATGTGTTACATCCACAAATTTAGTTCACATCACGATGACGTCATTAAGTGTAACATGACTCACCTTCAATGTGCAGTTTTACAATATCTTTATGCAGAGAAATAAATGCTTGGTCAAGCTGAAACCAAGCTTGCATGAATTCAAGCTGGGATGTATTACGACCAACATTTTAATATCATGCCGAACACCTCGTTTTTTTTATGAAACAAAAATTTAAGTCTAGTTTGATCTGCTTTATTATGTAGGCCCCAGATATTTGATAATTCTTAAGTTTGGAGTAATAAAAGCATTTTTCCATCACTTAAAGAAACAATCATGTCAGTTTGTTAACACAAACAAATTATGGAATTTCTGCCTAAAATGCTGTACTAGGATGATGTCAAATAACAACCCTATATTATTCTGCTTTGTGGAGTTCTCAACATAATGCACTGAATATTGAAGGTATGAGTGGCTTGCTACTCACCTCTTGATATCTCCAGTCTAATGAGGACCAACGCACATTATGAATCAATGAATTGTCATCAGAGATATGAGACATTGGGACAATTTGATTGGCCTTTGATATCTCGTTCACTTCATCTCTCTTGGACAATGCTGCCGAATGCTTGCTGCATGTAGAATGATATGTTGTTGCATGTTTGTTAAGTCTGAACATAATCTGTTCATCTCCTTCATGCTCAGCTATGAAGTCATCATTACATTCAGAGTTGACTCGTGAAATAAAAGGACTGTGACCAAGCTTCCAACCGTACTGTTCAGTCATTTCAGCATCATTCCAGTGACACAATGGATTACTGCTTTCATGCTCTTGAATGACAATCTTGTTGTCTTCAATGTGGCTGCTAGCATCTGTCTGATGAGCATGGGGATTCATATTTCCCTTAATGAGAATGTCTTGTGTGTAACGATGTAGTGATAATTCCTGCTCGTCATAGTCCAGCTGTTCTGCTATTCTACTTTTCCAAGATGCAGTACTGTGATCACATTCTACTGACTTGGCATTTTGCTCAGTCTCATCTTTATTTCTTGGCTCATAGGATGCTGTTTTATTACAAGAGTCAGTATGTCCAGTAGATTTTGATGGAACATCACGAGAAAGCTCAACAAAAAGCTGCAAAAAATTGAATAAATATAAAAACATTACTGTCATGAACAATTACACATTGAAAGAACAAAACTCAAATAACCCTTATAACCCTTAATCCTCAAAAGGGGGCTTGAAGTGGAAACAAAACAGCTTATATCCTTCATCAGGAATAGGAAAAAGTTACTAAGAGTGGTCTCATCAGAAAGTACTTAACTCATAAAGAAACGACAGAGCAACTCGTTCATGTCTTTGTAACTTCCCGACTTGACGTTGGAAACTCTCTTTTATGATCTGCCTAATAATATTAGCCTTCAAAATACTGTAACTAGAATTGTAACCCAGTCCAACACTACAGCACACATCATACTGATCCTGAGAGATCTACATTGATTTAAAACCATTAAGGACATGGAATCATCTTCAAGATCCTTTTGTACATGTATGTCTATCGCTCATCAAATGGCACTTTACCACTATATCTCTCAGAAGAATTCCAACCATATCTTTCCAATTGCAAGTCTACGAGATCAAATAATGAACATCTTTGAAGGAAATCCCGGACCAAAACATCACGAGGTGAAAGATCATATGAAACTTTCTCCATCAATAGCTTTGTTCAAAACTTCCCTCAAGACTCACCTAATGAGGAGTGCATCAACATTCCCCTGTATTGATATATAAGATGCACCATGAGCATCTTAAGATGGATACCGGCGCATCAATGCTCATTATCCTAACTATTATCATTGCTTAATCTGACGTTTACACTCCTTCCAAAATGTGCCATTATATGTTTTGATTATCCTAACCTTTAATTTGTTATACACAATAAAGACCAAATCATCAGTGACCTTCAAATACGTGTTTTGATTTTTGAAAACTGGTCACTGACAGAAATGGCTGGAAATGGCAAAAACTTGAGAAAATCTGCCGTACGTATAACTTGACTGATAATTCCCTCCAGTTTACAACCCTCAGTGATGACTCAAACATAAAGTAGCTTCAATCTCTCAATCAATCATGTCAAAGCTCAAGCAGTACAATGTAGTCACCTGTGGCAGTGCACCATGTTCTTTGTTGTCCTGTGCTTGGTTCCTGTCATACATGTAGCAATCTGAGTACCTGCTAAACAAGTTTGGGAACCAGTTGGTTCCTAATGCATTCTACAGAATGGAGATTGAGCATTATATTTTATTTGACACTACCATTGCAGAGCATGCCGTACGCAGAACCCACTTTGTATGTGCTTGATGATCACAAGAGTTCATGGCAGATCTGAACTACATGGCAGATCTGAACTACATGGTAGATCTGAACTACTCGCCGTGGGCCATAACATGTCAAGCAGATGGATACCAAGTGATATCTATACCGCACCCTTAAAGACTTGGGCACCTTCCGATATCGGAGTAAACGCACTGGACCCCATATTCGGTGTACTCCTTCAAAAATATGGCACCCTAGCCCCACTTATGATTCTTCCCCTGATGATGCTTACAGATAGATCACTACCGGTCCATCACTCCAAACAGACCGAAAGTCACATGTAACAGTCAAGCTGGCACTATTGTGAGAACCTTAAACCTATCCCGAGAGAAACATACAGCAAACTGAATGTATACTTATGGAATGCCAACAGTGTCAGAAATAAGACCAATATCCTGTTTGACATAAGTAAATCACTGAATCCTGGTTGCCGCGTAGTTTTGATTCAGCTGTCATCAGTGAATACACGCCTCCAGGATATTCTTGCTTTAATGTGCCACATGATAGTGAAACTGATGGCGGCGGGATTGACGTCGTCTGTAAGAGCTCTCTCAACTTGTCACTTGCAAAAGCTGAACCCAAGCCTACCTCATTTGAGTTCGCTTCTGGTAACAATTTTCGTCTTTATGTCGTGTACCGACTCCCTCCATCACCAAAGAATCGAATAAAGACTGCTGACTTTCTATCGCAATTTGATGACTTTCTAGATGATGTCACACTTTTCCCTGGTAAGCTCTTGATTCTTGGTGATTTCAATTTACATCTTGATAACCAACGCAAACCAGAGGTTGCCCACTTCCTAACATCATTAACAGATGCTGGTCTAACACAACACATCAGTGAGCCAACACACAAATTTGTTCATACATTGACCTTGTGATTTCTCGACCAGAAGACTCCCTGGTGATTGGCTGCACTGTTTTTGACACATTATACTCTGATCATCATGTTATCAAATGCTCCATCAACCGTGCTAACCACACCAACCTAAGATCACCTCCAATTCAAGGAACTACAGGGATCTTGATGAGAACGCTCTTAGGAATGACATGATCAATGCTTTTGAATCATTCCCCTTTGATGGTTCTCCAGAAAGTCAAGTTTCACACTATGAAAAGACAATAGCAACAGTTCTTGATCTTCATTTTCCTGTAACCCCACACACCCACATCTTCAAATCAAATCCACCTTGGTCATGTTGGTATACTGCTGAGAGTCACATGGCTAGACATAAAAGGCGCAATTTTGAAAGATCTTGGCGCAAAAGTGGACATGCAGTCGACCGTCAAAATTACCGCGACCAAATTCATTATCTGTTCAAAAATTTTCGCCAGGAGAAATCCAAGTATTACACCAACCACCTCTCATCTGTCGACACTAACACTTTGTTGAATCACTCTGCTGCCTCTCTACCCTCATGACATTCAATAAAGTCACTTAGTATTGGTTCTGCAACTATTTCAAGGAGAAGATCATTAAAATCAGCTATTCCTTCAGATCATCTCCCAATGTCCACCCCGTGTCACATCAGCCTAAAGAACAGCATTGCCTTACTGTCCAGCCCCCGAAGCTTAAGGAATTTTCCCTCCTAAGAAAAAGATGAGGTCGCTAAGCTTGTAGAGAAGTCCCTAACTAAATCGTGCTGTCTGGACCCAATACCCACATGGCTTCTTAAAAAGAATTTGGACATTCTGCTGCCTGCTCTTTCATCAATTGTTAACACATCCCTGTCCTCTGGATCATTTCCTTCTTCCCTGTACTAGAAACCATTGTCACTCTCATTTTGAAGAAACCTAACCTTGACTAACAACCTTAAACATTTTTGACCGGGTTGGAAGACAGCTTTTCGTCTAAGCTCATTGAAAAGTCAGCGCTTTGTACTGTTAATAAGCATGTTTACAGTAATAATCTCAATGAAGTGCATCAGTCCGCCTACAGGTCCGGACACAGTACGGTGTCAGCTCTGCTGAGGGTCAAGAGTGATATCATGTCTGCTCTTGATAAAGTTTGGTCTGCCACAGGGATCTGTAATTGGCCCCCAATCATTTTGTTTTTACACTCATCCAGTAGCTAACATAAGCAAGTGTTATGACAATATTACATATCACTTTTACCCTATAACATTTGTCATGCTCCATCACTGGCAGCCTTTAGGAAAGCTCTTAAGACACATTTATTTGACCCATAGCTTTTGTTATAATGTTTTCTGCTTGTTTAAGGCCCTGTACACTATTGGTAAGATCGAAGACACAAATGTTCACAGATTCACACATAACTTACATGATTTAAAGTAAGTAATGGAAGAAAGGGTTCCTTAAAATATTTCTGCCTAAAATGCTATCGTTTCTGAGAAATGAGTAATAGTTTTTATCACGTGCGATAATAAACTCGATGTTTGAAAAACAGAAAACACAAGGTCTCTTTTCACTATTTTCTTGTGACCTCGATGACCAATTGAGCTCAAACTTTCACAGGTTTGCTTTTCATGCTTACGTTGAATCACACAAAATGTGGACACTGATTTTGAGCTGTTACAGTATACAATACCTTTAAGCGCTGTGATACAACTTTTGTAAGAGCGCTATATATGCTTTGTATTATTATTATTATTATTACTATTATTATTATTATGGCACTCTTAGCCAGTTTTCATGCAAAATCAAGTTGATTACAAAGTGTTCACAATTGATTACCAAGTAGAAAATTCAAACCATATATTGCCAGCAAAGTTCATTAAACTGGAAAATTAAGAGTCCGGCTTAAAGTCTGCTAGCAAGCCAGTGTCAATTCAAACCTCTGTAAAGGTATGTGTAACGGAGGCCAGCTTTTAAACAACTTTGTTGGAATTTGCTGCCTGTTTACTTTCTCTTACCTCTAGAATCTTGTGTGGGATCCAAGGGCATAGCTGAATAAGTGAAGGCAGTGACATGGCTAACAGACAGCTTAAGGGTGTATTAGTGCTGGACATCAGTTGAGCAGTGAAGGGGGTGATACAGGGAACCCTCATTAACAACTTCTCATGCTATGTGTAGATAAGAATTAACAGTGCTCAATATAAGATCAATAATACAGGGGTTTAGTACCAGTTTTACTTCCAAAAATAACTTCTGGAAACAGATAGCCACGGGAGAGCCTGCATGCCCCCCCTCAATGTCCAGTGCCCCACTCCCCCAAAATATGAATAATTAACTAATAAACATTGAACAAAGGCATGTAATCCTGGGAGTTGTTTGGATGCATTCAATTCATATACAATATCGTTTGGAAAAAACATTAAACAATTGTAATAATTGTTATAGAAAGCATGAACCCCCCTCCCCATCACCACGAACAAACATTAGCCTGCTGAAAAGCCATTCCCTTGCTTGAGCCCCTCGATCCCCCCAACTGAACAAGTCTGGCTACTCAGCTAATGTGTAGTATACTTATCAGGTGGAGCCAGGATTCTGCAAAAATTTATCACATCTGTAGATCTTTCGCACAAATTACATATCTTTAAATAAAGTCACATTTCATTCCATATTTTATTAAGGTGTTAATTAAGAATGCAAGCTGTTTAACCATATATATCCTCCCCTGTCCGGTATTCGATGTACTATGCCTTTTTCTTTGAATTGAAAACAAAATAATGATGCCATATATCAAGTGATGCACTAATGACCTTCCTTTGTTTATAAGAAGTATGTAAAAATATATTAAAACTTGATAGACATTGAAACTTTCACACCACGCACCGATCTTCGATGACTTCAATAGCGTCCCTGTGTTTTGAGTATGACCTGTTTTCGAAGAAAACAAGAAAGTATGGTGTCCCGGTGAAGCCATACGTGTAAGAAACATCTGCAGTGACTTTGAGTGTTCTGTGAGACTTTGTGAATGACTCTATAGCCAGCAGTTGTCTTCATTTCATTCAAAATATTGTTTATTTAATTTTAAAAATTACGATGGTAATTTGCAAAAACTACAACAACAAAAATAAAATAAAAGTGTAAATAAGTCTTGGCTTTCAAATCTGATTTTAAAAAATAGTTTTGTGTCTTTTTATGTTTCTTAACATTTATAATAAAGCATAAAAATAAACAGTGATGATAATTGAATCACCAAGCCAATGTTTAAATTTTAGTTTTATTAATTTTTAATTAATAATAAATGATATGAGGGTTTAACAAAAACTTCTCCAGACTGTTAGAAAATGATATAAGGCACATGGCTTCTTTAAGCTTCTGTATTTTTTTCCCCAGAATGCTCAGCAAAATGTTCAGTCACATGATTTGATCATCGTGAATTGTGAATTGAAAAATTGTTTGATGAAACTTTTTCGCCGGGCAAATCTTTGTTTATGGCCCCGACGGTATGACATATTTTTGTACCTAATTGTAGAAATGCCTAAAATTTTTGCCACAACTTTTTGCATTTACAAGTGCAACTTACCAGTGGAGCCATACATAATTCTAAGTTTTGTTCAAAGGAGAGGAGACTCTTTGCTTGGCAAGTCAAACCACATTGTATCTAGGGACTGTTTACATCGCATGCAGAGAGGTAAAAGATTTGCATCAATTTCCGGGACGCCTTGAATACAGGACCTCCTACGATACTACAATGACTTGTTAGTTCTTTCATTGATTGATATGGAAAAGCTTTACTACCTGAGTAAGGTGAAGCTTCAGCCATGACCTCTGCATCCAGTCTTTGTCATACCATGATGTATTCTGGCACGCTTGGTAAGCCATACTATGCACTAAATCAGCTGTCGCAATGTCACTATCTGCATAATGAATCTATCAGAACATTGACTTTCTTTAACTCCAATTGGATAGGTTCAAAGAGATCTACAACAATATTTTTAAGTAAACTGTAATTTTGATAAAAACATAAAGAGTTAAAATAGTGTTGTGTCATTACTATTATTACCAATTATTTAAGAACAAAAATGGCAGCCATATGGGATGAATTGTGTACATACAATCAGTTCACAAACAAATATAATCTGTTAACACGTAAAAATACAGTATTGAAAATGATTTCTCAAAACAAACAAACCAATAAACACTACGTTTATCACCCTTGTCTACGAGCCTCGTACAAATGCATAAAGAAATCCAAAGAATGAATCAAAAGGAACCATACATACATTAAAAGCCCACTACATACACAATTAACTCACTTTTATATGAAATTCGTTTGCAGTTTTTGAGAACTGATTGACTGCTTCATGCAGGAGAGCCATATTCTTCACAGTTTGGCCATCATGATCATCAGGGTAACTGGAAAATAAACCAATCAAAAGTTACCTACTATAAAAGTAAGCCTAATTTTTTTAAGTTTAGGCAGGCAATGGCATAATTACTGTACTATTATTGTTAATTTGTTTATATTATTATTATTATATATAAACAAAATTTGGGGGTGCAAGCAGGGTTAATCAACCAATGAGCTGGTGACAGGAGTGGGGGGGGGGGGGGGGCTTTTGATGCATGAAATCTTATATTTTTTATATTATTAATGATGGCAGGGGAGGGAGGCACTGCCATCAGTTGATTATAACAGTTGATGGTAACACATGAAGCGCTCATTATCCATATATAGGAAAAGGAAAACTCTAATGTCTGCAAATAGAATTGCATTTACTCATGAAGCATGATGCAGAAAGATTCCTTCAAAATCAATTCCATGTCTGAGTATTTCCAATAGAATAACTAAACTTACACCATATTATTTGTGAGTGGATAGCATAGTAGGATAACCCAGCAGCAGCAGTATTGTAAGGATAATTTAGCCAGTCTCCTGGTTAATGCTTCCAGTGAAAAGGAATCATGTAAATTGCAGAAATCATGAAGTACAATTCCATTTCTCTCATCAACACATACATCTGCATAATATGGCTCTCCAAGGCCAAGAAACACGCTATCTTGGTATAAGTCTTTGTAGTTGCACTCCAAGATTTCAATGTTATGCCTAAGAAAAATAAATGGTATTATTCAAAACAAATTTAATGACCATCTGATGAACAATCAGGCATAGGGGAAGTATCATCAACAACTATAACTTGCAGCTGAGAAGCTGCAGCTAAAACATGCTTGAGCTGCAGGAATGAAGGGTGCAGCAACAACGTGTTTGAGCCTCAGGCATGCAAGGGTGCCTTTGGCAGACTTTGAGACATTACATACTGTAATCTTGAGTGTTTGAGCCACCTGGATATGTAAGCTGCAATAATTCCGCACACAAAGAGGCACCAAACAAAATCTAATGGTGCGCTGAGTGCTTTTTAAATGCATTTTCATTTTTTCACACCTGAATTTCTACCCTATGTTATGACATAGGGTAGAAACTCAGGTGTGAAAAAATGAATATGATTTTAATGTAAAACAATTTAATAGATGTTAAGGTTATTAACATGTACTTAAATTGTTACAAATTTGGAATTATAGGTCTTACTATTTGTCTTGACAGCTCTGGGTAACTTTGTTTCAAATGAACTGTGTAGCGATTGCTTTACGTTAATGCAATCAACACCCAGAAGCTGGATACACCCCAAGAACATTACTTCAATCTTCCTATAATTATTCCATTTTTGACATGAGGCACTAGGTTGCCTCCTCCTTTTTTACAAATATCCCCCCTTTTAGTCTGTCTCACTCACTAATTCATTACTTTTTCTCCCTCTTAATTTGTTCAACCTTTCATTTTGTCTTTCTCTTTCAACTTCTTGTGGTGCTCTTGCGCCAAGACATATGTGCTGAGTGACAAGCAATATCAAGTCACTGGGTGTCTTATTTACTATAAGCGTTCTTTGTGTGTGGATGAAATAATTAGGGACCATGGATAAATTATGTCACGCGGGCGACCGCGATCCGACGCATTCCTTCACGGGACAACTCAAACAAAAGAAAACCCACCCAATGTCACGCAGTGTCACGCGTTCCTTCTGCAATCGCCCGG
>JAUELU010000013.1:5431254-5442563 GCA_032357145.1 Evasterias troschelii
AGCAGCAAATTAGCTTCTCTTTCAACATCCATAATGACTCAATGGTAACGCCAAAAACTCAGTCGGTATGTCTCAATCTCAATGGTAACGCCAATCGTCCGAGAAACAAAATTCTCAGAGCGATTTCATGTACGGTCCAAAAGATCGTGTATGGATGTACACACAGAATACATTGATACAAACCATACGGCACCACGCACACATTCGACAGAAAAGTCTAGTCTTTGCTCAATACTTCCGGCATTTACAATACATGTACGAACGCTTGAGGGCACTTTCAAAACATCTATAATTATTATTAAACATGAGTCGCTCCAAACGAGCGCCGGACAATCTGTTTTCAATAAAATATCTTTTCTCCAGCCAGATGAAATAAGGAGCGCCGGAAAAATTTAGGGAAAATTAGAAAAAGCTGGAATTCCGCAATTCCGGAATTCCAAAAACTGGCATTCCTGGAGGATGTTAATGAAAACAAATGTGTGTGGTGCAGCCATACATGTAGGTATGGTTGATTGGAAAAACCAGTGAAAGTCCATTGGAGCATCTACCTATAAGGCACCTATAAAAAAAAGGAACATGAAGACAGAGGTTCCAGAGATGAAGCTCAGTCATGCCCAATTAAATTGCAATCAAGCAGGAACAAATGTCCAACTCAAATGCACCAGCCCACCCACCCAAATGTAACAGTACATTTCCATGACAGGAAGTATTGTGGACTTATACTAGTAGAGCATAAAGGACGGTTCATACTCACTGATCGAATTAAATTTGCGTGTGCGTGCAAAAACGCTTGCGTTACCTTGTGTTCATTCATTGGTGCACTGCAAGGATCTTAACACAAAATTGATTGACTTATCCTTGCATTCCTTTCAATCTTTACCGCAGATTTCCCCAATCTCCTTCTATGAAGTCACTGCCCTCTATACATCTCGGTTATTTTTTTCAAATTTGTGTTACACAGATTTGGAAACAATTAAGCGCATGGCTTTAATTTTCTCCAATCAGGTTCTTGCCATCATTCACTGACACTGCAAATCTGCATTCGACAAATGTTAAAATATTTCAATTTGTCTGACTACGCATCCGACTAGTGTGTGTGACCTAGTTTTAATTTTGTTTTAATTTTGTTTTAATTCGGATGCAGAAGGGCAGTGTGACTACGCACTATGGTTCCGTTTACAAACTGCACTTACATGTACAACAGATTTTGGAGATACAAAAAATGTCCCATGAGAGGTGAGAGGTAAAATCAAGACCTGTCTGTGATAAGATAGCAACAGGCAGGTCATTAATATAAAGTAAAAATAATGGCAGGCCCCGTGTCACGGTCTCAGCCATTAGGCATGCTCAGCTCTTCGGGTGACGCGGCCGAGCATTTTAGTTGCTACCGCAGTAGTGCTGCGTGCTCAGATATCCGGCTGGCAAATTTGGCGGATAAGTGTGGGGGAACTCAACAGGCCTTGGGATAACCACGTCTCAAATTTAGCAGAGGATAAAAGATCAGGAGTTGACAGGTAATTTTATAAGCATTTTTTATTTATTTAGCATTTTACACTGCAGGCTTTGAGCTATGGGAGTTTATTTAGTAGGGCACATCCCCAGAAACAAAACATGTGTTCAGTGCTCGCAGACAGCTTGTAAGAAGTGGTTGTTTACAATACACGTTGCCAGTACCGCAACACGACTCAGGACGGCACTAAAAATGGACTACTTTCGCTTGGTAATGTTACAGTATTTGGTCATCCGGAAAACTAAGCACAACACGGGTCTTGAAAGAGCGGACAGACAAACGGACCGTCGGATGAACAGAAATTGTAATTACAATAGGTTCACTCTGCCTCGCAGCTTGCCAACAAGGGAACACATACATAATGAATAAAACTCACCTGATATATAAGGCACTGGAAGATTGTAAATGATGTTATTGCAATAGCATGGAGAGTAAACACAACATCATTCAGTAGGACTGGATTCACCCCATACGGGTTTTGGGTATTGTATTCTTCCTACAAAATAAAACAAAAAATAGCACACTTTTCATTAAAATCAGTTACTACATTACTGGTGTCCTCACCATGCAACATCTTACCCACCTCTATCAAATCATGAATGAACGTTTGTAGTTATTGTTCCTTAACCATTCCCAATGGTATTTGAGTATATTGACTGCACTTGCCTCATAAATATAATTTCTTTTAAATTCTCAGAGATCCAAAGTAACTTATCATTTTAAAGAAAATTGTTGCCCATGAAACCTTGATAACATGAAGAAAACAAACATTTTCATAAAATGCACCAGGTTTTGTTGTTCTCTTTCAAGAAATTAATAAATGTCCATAGGCCAGAACCTTGGCCATAAGCCCCGGCCAATAATCGACCATGGTGCATATGCTTGAATCTCGGACTTGCCTCCCATATGCCAAATACAATGAAAAACAATGGTGGCAGCAGCCTATCAATCTCTCGTAAACCTCATTTGTACAGCAAAGAGGGACAATTGGAGCATGAAACCCGATTCCTACCATCAACTCCCATTACTTATTTTCTTCTTGTAGCCCCTTACCAAATATGACTTTAAGCCTCGTTTGGGTCGAAATTGCAATAAAAAAACAACAAACTAACTTCTAGTCCCTCTTTGTATGGGAGAAATGAAGCACAGCACAGCAGGTGCACAAGTAAGCATGCTACGTGATGGATTGTCTGGGGCATAATATAAGTCTGTCAGTCAACTGACTGCAACCAAAAGAGGACGCACCAAAGTTGTGCTGGTGGGTCCCTTAGTAGGCCATTGAAAAAGATTAAAGCATTTTCACATGTATTTAAAACAATTTGGAACATGTACCTTAGTCTGCGGGATCCAAAACATACCCACATTGAAGATACCATATGCAGTAAAGCCAATGATGTTGTATGTCAAAAAATCAAAATTGAGCCCTTTTACACTGAAAGAAGAAACATATCGATGCATTTCAGATCAAAATCAATGTTATAATGTTATTTAATTGGATGTATTTATGTAGGAGATGTTGTAAGGCATCATTGTCAATAAAGAGACAAATTAAGAAATGTTTTGGTGAACAACTAAAACCAAGTAAAGATAATTTACCATTAAAAATCAAGTGTGATATTACATTTTCTTGTTTACTACATGTATACTTTTCTTCATATTCTCTTTAACACCTACAAACTGTTAACTTCATGTACATGTACATAGTAGGTATGTTGGAAAATTCCTTCTGAAATATACAAAGTACATGTAGTTGATTTTGGATACTCTGGAATCAAGTATATGTTGTGCGATACAATGTACACAACATGGAAGTTTGAATAATGCTACAATTTGCTAGTTTAAATGTAAACTGATGTAGTTCAACATGTACTGTTCAGATGTCATGTACATGTACAGCCCTTCTTCACCCAATTTAAAATAGAAAGCATATCTGGTGTTTTTATATGACATAGAGCCTACAGTGTGTGAAGATTCAACAAGCAGTTGACCACTATTTCATAGAGCTGCTTAATTAAGCAAAAAACATAGCTAACCACAACAAAAATTATGCTTTAAAGAAGGTTACCAGCCAAGGGACTACATGTATGTCACATATGACTAGTATCCTGCTCATTTTTCTTGCGGGAAATTGTTCAGCACTATGTTCTGCTTTTAAAAGTAGCATTACATGAATGAAATTAGGCCCAGGGCTCGATTTCACAAAGAGTTAAGATTGATCGTAACTGCAAATCCATCGTAGTTGCTTAGCAAAGGGTGATGTAACAATACAAATCACCATGGTAATACTGATAACTCATCATAGATTAATTTTAGTGCTTTGTGAAATCAACCCTGGTCAGACTGTAGACAATAAATGTGTTCCCCTATAAAAGTGCACAATGTCTGATTTAAAACAACCAATCAGTTGAATTTTTCGAAAAGTGTAACAAATTTGTCTTAGCGTTTGTGGATCCTGACTTGACATCTCAAATAGAAGTGTAGGTTAACCTACACATTTTCTGGCATGAACTTTTGCAACCCACTTCCTATAACGTGTTTAGATTGAAAATGGACATTCTACAAAATTTAACTAATCTTTATGTACATACATGTAGTTAGTCAACTTACCTTTTTCTTTGGTAATTGAGAAGTATTTGAGGATAGAAGGAGATAGTCCATGCAGCAAAATAAATCCATCCGACAACAATGATAACAATATTAAGGGCAAGGCTGTGAACCACCTGTATCCGTACAAACACACTAGACAAACTGAAAATAACAGATACAGATATATTGGTAATAGCCCTAGATCACATTCCTCTCCAAACTCTAGAACAAAGAGCCTTACATGTAGATTTAAGAAGTTAGCCCATTTGTCCCATTGGACCTTTCGGTGGATATAGGGGGTTGGTTTGGAATTTTCATGAGTCTCATATATATTTTTACCTATTTCAAATTCCACACAACTCAACTCTGTGGGCCCCTGTCAGCTAAATGAAACATATTCTTCACTGTTTTTTCGATGTATGTGGACAAGAAGTGTCTGATGTGCACAAAATCATTTACATTGTTGGTGGAGTTAGGTGAAACTTGGTGATATAACATCATGTTGACACACAGACCAATTATTTTTATTGTTATTGTAGCTACCTGTAGCTGCGTGCAAATCCGTGGAACTTACTTTCCAAGTTGTACAGCTGTGGAGTTCAAAGTGATTCTAACTTCCCCTACTTGTGAGCTTGAATTTGTGAATACCATTACTCTGACTTTAGTAGATGTGTCATTTGATGGTAACTCCACCTAAAAATAAAGAAATATTTGCATCAAAGCCATGAGGTAGGCTTATAAAAAGCATTATTATGCAGCTGATTTAACCATCAGCTGTATAACCATCTCTCCACTCTGAGAAAATTAACATCACAAGAACAGACTTGAGGCAGAATTAATGACAGCTGCTTTGTTACCCATGATGTGTCTAAGTCTTTTCACTTAATTAGCTGTTTCGATGTACAGCAGAACAGCTCTTGTTTTCGTTAAAGTTTTTCCTGTTTTTCTTTTTATTCGTCCAGTTCAGACACCCGGAAGTCATTCAAATAACACACGTCGCGTTCTAAACGCCATTTTGCCTAGTTCCCAATTTTTAAGCAATTGCAATGAAACTTTCAATGATGAAAGGCATTGATGCAAGGAAGGTCCTAAAAGAAAACCGTCATGATGACATCATCATACAAATTCACGATTTAATAGGCCTATACATGTCAAGGAAAGGTATTGAAAACTATTAAATTGATGTCCTCATCATACTCAACAGGCTTAATAAGGTGCTGTCTGGTGATATCAACCATTGATTATGAGTCTCAAATCTTTGAATTTCTCATTGTGAGAAATGAACCATGAGGTCATGCTTAATAAAACTCAACTCATGGACCTTGTTTTTGTGATGTCAAATAAGCTGAATGTCTAGTTTAATCTAATTTTGAAAGAATTTTTGGGTAATTAGCCATGCTCGTTAAAAAAAACATTGAGTTAATGGTGAACTTGACTATATTACAACTGAGGTCAATAGTCTATCACAAATTTGTGTGTTATTTTAGCTGCGGCATAACTATTATTTTTGATTTACTTTATTGTTTAATTAAATGGTTTGCATTTGTCAAAGTACATACCTGTTTTTCAGGAGCTGCAATAGAGTAAGTTGTACTGTAAAGATTGACAAGTGCCGTTTCATTCAAGTTAATGTTCGACTTCAGAAAGAATTCATCTGATTTGCCATTTTCAATAGTCAGCTCTTGAGGTGACACAGTAAGATTGATACTGTTGGCAGCTATCAATGGGGAACATAAGCTCACTGTCAGAGTGATAATACAGACCACTGAAAAGCGCAGTGAGTGAAATCTTTCTTCCTTATAATCCATGATGATAGCCACTCAGGTGAAGTTACTAGACAAAAAAGAAGGGAAAAACTACTGTTAAAACAAATATTAACCACTTCACAAAAGATGGTGTGTATATATTCTCAAAGTTTTTCTGGACTGGCTTACAGTAGGGGACGTTTTGTTGGAACTGAAGGGCACTAGTTTGTTTGCCAGCAGCATGACCGCCGATGGAAATATTAAAGAAAAGGAGAAGGTAAAGACATCCTGGCAATAGAAAGACTGTTTGTCTAAGTAGAGAAAAACTGTGGATAAGGCCCCTCCAGACCATTCAACCCCAAGGTCTGACCATCCACTTGAAGGAAATGACTTACAACTTTGTTTGCCTTTGCCTTATACTTTTTACCACCATTATTGCCCCCTTTTTAGTCTGTCCTATTCACTAATTATTTTTTCTCCCTCTTCCCACTATTGACTTTGTCTTTTATGTTTCAAAGCTGTTGTGGTTAAACCAGCCCCTTCCCTCAACCCCCCCTTGTCTCCTTCATTGTTAATCCCTTGCTATTTTCTGTGTGCCTTCTGCCTCACTATCCTTTAATTTCTTTCCACCTGCTTCTGTTACAACCTGTTTATGAGTTGTGTAGTTATTTAGCCTTAGAAAAAGACTCATAGGGCTGAAACGTCAGGCAATTAACAATTTGTCAATTTTATTTTCATTTCAAATTGACACCATATGATAATAAGTATAACAACATTGAAAAATATAAAGACAAATGCCGACAATAAAGCCAAATAAAGTCCCACAGAGGCATGGAGTCACTGCAGCAATTTATCACACCTATGGATTTCACTGTGACACCGTACTCAAAACAAATAAGGCGCTATTTAGTACTGTAGGCATAATACAAAGCAGTGGTGCGAAAGTAAACGTTCAAATTTTAACCGTTTTTTAACTTAAGATTTATAAAAATTGTGCGACTGAGGCATAAAATTTACTTTATAAGGACTGCACGTTTTGCATATGAGTAGTTCCCTTTTGGAAACAGCAGCAGTTGTTGTCATCGTCAGACTAGAAACAAAAAGGAATATATATTTGTCTTTCCAACTAATTGTCATATTTGTTTTTCTATTGTTGCAATCCTGCAACAAGCCTATTTTAATAGAATTATAGTACTGTATAGTTTTTAGCCCAAGCGTACAGTGTAGAGTCCTCCAACAGCTCATGAGTCTGGGTGCAAGATGTTCTTGTGGAGTTAGCAAAACCATAAAACCATAGGGCCTACTTACTCAACAAGTCCTATACACAACTATTCCACCGATACAGGGCTTTTTCTGGAAGCAACAAACTCTTTAACAAGTTGTTTTGAGTGGTGGGTGATGGAAGTTTTCACAACAGCGCCCGCTATTGTTCGAATGTGCACAGCCCGGATCATATCGGAGCGGGGAATCGCAATAGTTGAGTGATAATGAACAACAATGTCTTGCACCAAGACTACTCATGTAGCCCCATTGAGATTACACCTAACTGGCCTCTTCCTGGAGACCAAGTTATAATTACCATTCAACTGTTGACCCTATTAATGTGCATACTTCCCCATCCACACACACAGTGCCATGACCCCTGGATCATGTGTGAGTGAACCCCTTTAGCTACATGTACCCCTGGTTCTGACCTAAGTGTGTTGCTCTTTGGGTACTGCTGAACCCCTCAACAGACCCATGAAAATGATCAGAGCATTCCTGCTCACTGTGTACAGAGTAATAGCCCTGCCACTAACTTCCATAGGCCACACTATCCGACCTTGGATCTCCACAGAGTGTACTGTCAAGTGTTATTTACACAAATACCAAGCTATTAGTTTAGCACATGTTATTCAGGGTTATAAAATCCAGCCATCCAAATGTCTGTTGCCCTGGACCAAACATAATTAAAAGGATTTGAACTCATTATTTCCCCCATCAACGACACAGCAATTCATTGCCTCATAAGCATTAATCATCCCAGAGACAAGAGGCTTTCAAAGCAAGAAAATCTAACAGTTTCTAAATCCTTAATGTAACTGCTCGCAAGCCACATCCTCCACTACACAATCATCAACCTAGAGTTTTCTCTCCCCATCTGGGGAATCTTCAAAGTGTGGAGAACAAACCAACCGTCCCGTAGATTACAGTCGCTTTATGCTGATGAGGATGACATGAATTTGATGTCCAACACCCCCTCGACTGATGACTTACAACTGACAAAGCTAAAAGCAGAAATCAAGCTATTGAAGTTAAAACAGCGTGCAGTGGAGGCATAAATCACCATCAAGCAATGCAAAGACACCAATGTATCACATCAGTGCGAAGTTTAACCAACAATGCAACAAAATTCACTGAGGAGCTGCAGAACAGAAGTGGCAATGCCGATAACACCAATCCTCTTCCCCTCCAGTAAAGCCAAGCCCCCAACCAAAAGAAAATTTTACTGAATACATTGCAGTTATCTGCCGTCTCATTACACTGGGATACCCAAAAGCAAAGACAGAAACAAGAGAGAACATAGCACTTTGTAATCTTCTAAAGGGTTTACCTGACCAAGAAATAGTAGTCTTTCAGCATGAGCAACCCTTAATCTCGGCAAGAACGGCAGTTGAAAAGTTTACCCTGCGAACTGCACAATGACTTGGGCCAGGGGAAAATATTTCCTAGGCGTCTGTGCTATTCAGGCTACCAATCAAACTAATAACTCTGTCACACCACTCAACAGTTCAACTCAGGAGTTTGGTGTTGTTCTGTCCCAATTTGACATTCATCCCAACTACAGTTGGAACCTGTCCCAACTTGAGTGTTACAGTTGGGGCGTCCCAACTATAGTTGGAATTGCCCATACACTACAGCCTCCATGAAAGTGATAACCGTGATCGATCTTAGGGACTGAGACATGGTCAAATGAGCATGGAGCTCCCCCCTCTCTTCAACTTGTTCATTTTGTGGGTTTTGAGCCCAGTTTAGGCTTTAGAATAGTAGATGAGTGTGAATTTTGTCATGTGGTTTTGTTGCTTTAAATACCTAAGTTGTGACCAACCTTTTCATCCAAAAAACCTAAAAAGAAGGTGGGAATAAAGTATTCCTTCTTATTCACCCTGAAAAAGTCTACTTTTTTGATTGACCTCCAAATAAATTAGTCATGACCTTATCATGGTACCAAAGCATGCCTTTTTTCCTCTGTATTACCATACCAAACCCTTGGAAATTGTACGTTTGTTATTTTATCTGGCTTTACTTTTTTTTTTTTTTAAGAACAAGAAATTATAGACCTCTTGAACATAACACATAAAACAAAAACAAAATCTGTTGATTCATAAAGACATCCATAATTAATATAAAAATAAAAAAATTCAGGGATTCTGCTATCACTGTTTGATCACACAGATGAAAGTCCTCCAGAGTCCTCTAATGCACACACACACACACACACAAGTGATTTAAATTTTGTGGTACAAAGACAAGATCTAAGATTATGTGGTAGAGAGTTCCAGATGCGTGGTGCAGCTACAGAAAAAGACCTGTCACCCCAGGAGTGTTGAGACTTGGGTTCCTTGAGGAGAAGCATGGAACTGGATCGAAGATCCCTTGACGGAGTGTAAACTTGAAGTAGTTCAGAGATATAGTGGGGAGCCTTGCCGTTAAGTGCTTTGTGGACAATGAGCATCAGCTTGAAGATGATACATTAAGAGATAGGTAGCCAGTGAAGTTGTTTCAGAATGGGGGTGATAGAACAAGATTTTTTAGACAGTGTCACGATGCGGGCTGCGGTGTTTTTGAGGCGTTGAAGGCGGGAAATCTGGTTGTTAGGAAGACTATAGAGAAGAGCATTGCTGTTGTCAAGACGAGAAGTAACAAAAGCATGAATGACTTTTTCAGTGGCACTCTTGTTCAAGTACTTGCGTATCTTACCAATATTTCTGATGTGAAATGATGACACACATATGATGTTGTTGATGTGTGGTTGAAGTGTCATTGATGAATCAAAAATAACCCCCAAGTCCCGAGCTTGCAATGAGGGAGCTATCCGAGCATCACTGTATATGGCACTGAAACCTTTGTTAATTGTTGATGAGACCCAAATAGAAGGTAGTCTGTTTTATCATCATTCTACTTCAGGAAGTTCTGTTGGGTCCAACGTCGAATCTCTTGGATGCAATTTTCAAGTCTTTCAATAGAGGTATTGGCATGTTCTTGAGTAGATTTAAACGTGATGTATAGCTGAGTGTCGTCTGCGTACACGTAGTAATTCAGGTTAAATTACAGGATGATGTCACGAATCGGTAAAGTGTACAGTGTAAACCACTGTGGGCCCAGTACCCACCCCTGTGGCACAGAGTAATTTAGGACAACAGGGTCTGATACCACAGTGCCGATACACACATGCTGAGTTCTATTGAATAGATAGGATTTGCACCATGCCAGGGCTGTGTCCTGAATGCCAAGATGATTCTGGAGCCGAGAGAGAAGGATGTTGTGATCAACAGTGTCAAAGGCAGCACTCAAGTCTAAAAGGACTAGTGCTGTAAGGTTGCCATTGTCCATTGCAGTTAGAATATCGTTGCTCACACGGACTAGTGCAGCTTCTGTCCCATGGAAAGGCTTGTATGCCGACTGGAACATGTCGGACAGGTTGAAAGCATGAATGTGATCGCTAATGCGTGATGAAACTACTCGTTCGATGACTTTTCCAAGATATTTTAAGTTCGCAACCGGTCTGTAGTTTTTGAAGACCTCTTTGTCCAGGTTTGGTTTCTTGTTGAGCGGCCTGATGTAGGAAACCTTTAGACTATCGGGGAAACAACCAGAGCTAAAAGATTTATTAACAAGATTAGTGATGTACGGAGCAAATACATCAATGTTTTGTTTTATCATGGATGTCGACACTGGATCCAGCTCACAGGATTTTGAAGGAGATTTCATGATAGGCCTACTTCTTTTAATCTCAGTAACAGTTGCAGGCTCAAACACAGACAGTCTACACTGTGGGTGTAGATGTGGCATTGTCTGCAGCATGTTGCAAGGGACTGATGAAAATGATGAGCGGATGTCTGAAATCTTTGTGATAGCAACCGTGGACCTATTGTCCCTTTTGTTATATAGGTCCCCGGTTTGAATGTGGATACCTACCCACACACACACCACCACTATGCACACACAACCTGCAATTAATGCAGAACTAGCGGTAGCGGGACACCGCGCTTAGCGCAGCACCCGCTAGATGGGCACACCTCTTGCGTATAGATGTTGCAAATGTAGGGTAAGGAGGTAAATAGAGGGGGCATTCAGAGGTCATAATTTTTTAGAATTGGCTTGGTAACTGTAGTTGAAAATGGTACGCAATGTTGTTAAGTGAAAATCATGTGGTTTTGTAATTTAAGTATTGAAGTATGGCAGACAACAAACGCACGGAACTTTCA
>JAUELU010000013.1:5445792-5456418 GCA_032357145.1 Evasterias troschelii
CCGATGTGTGGTGGTTAGCTGGAAGTTTCCCAACAGCGCCCGCTATTGTTCGAAAGTCATTATGCTATTCGCGATAGCTGCGTGATCGCGATAGTTGCGGGATAATGAACAACAACGTCTTGCACCAATACTAGGGGTCACCCTTTTTCTGTTTTCTTTTTCTATTTGCGCGAGTGGCAGCAAACAAAATGAACCAGTCTGTTGTCAAATATTCAAGGACTTAGTAAATACGTTCAGGTCATCATTGCCCATGGGTATTTTTGAAAGACAGTAAAGATTTTTTAACAACAGCACTTGGCCCATTTTTGAGCATAATATTCAGAAATTATATTATTGTCTGCTGAAAGCAACAAAGACTGACTGAATAAAGGAATATTTTATATCTTGGTGTTTTTTGTGATCTGTCCTGTATTACCCCAACAGCTATTTTATTGGGGTAAAATGAGCCAGTTTTTCAACAACTTATCATGAATTATGAGCGGTAGGGGTAAAATGGGACATTTTCAAATTGTTTAAAACAGAACTGTATTCAGATTTGTTTAAAAATGTTTAAAAGTGTCAATAATTGTTGAATAATAATGTTTAAAAACATTTTTTTCAAACATATTTATCACACTTAACACTGACAGCTTTCGGAAAGGTCGTGCAACTGTTGTCCTATCTTGCCCCGATTTGACCCACATTAACTTTCAATATTCAACTTAAATATTTCCTGTATCCGTCATTGATGCAGTGCATGTGTCCCATATTGCCCAAAGTAAATGGCGGGAAAACGGGACACAAAAATTAATTTTATAAAATAACAATTCGGTATGTAAAAACTGTCAAAAACCCTTGAAATTTTATTAAAAGGTGAAAATATATATAACCTTTATCATTAGTGAGCCCACATGACAGTTTAATGTAAAATTCAAGTTGCATTATCTAAAAACTGATTATCTGTCCAATCTTTACCCCCAGTGTACCCTAGTGCCAAAATGTAGTACACGATGCATAGTGATGTGCTATTTCTATTTAGTGTTTGCTTATAGGCCTACATTATTGTTTATTTCACCTTCAGGAACTGAAGTTGACAGAGGCAACGCCTTGAGGTATACGACACAGACTTCGAAGAGTTTGTAGTGTATAGGTTCGATGAAGATGAACATGTGAAAGCATCGAATAAGTATAGGATTGGTAAGTATTATTATTATTTTTAATCCTATTATTATTCAATTAGTGTTTATTGGTGCCTTCTGAGAGGAGACAAATGTATGTGTCAATGTAACAGAAGTGTATCCACTCTATCAGTTTCAGTAACCATTACAGTAACCATTCTAGTTGTATTATTTTCATCATAGAGTTACAAACTCCTTGCAAAAAAAATCATCCAGACAGTCCCTTGGTTATATAAATAATTATAACCATTTATTGAATATCCTGTTTTGTTTCATATACACTTTAGTCAATCTTGGAAATGTTGAAAATGAAAATGTTCCAGGAACATCATCAGGAACAGGGGGAGGAGGAACAGGTTAGTCAATCTTAAATATTTATAGATGGCACTAACAATGTCAAACTGAATGAGGAGAAAACATAATCCATTTTTATTTGTATCATATAAACTCTACAAGGTGAACGTTCCAATACATAAATTAACTTCAAATACATCCATCATTCATTGTTATTCTACTGTTTGAAATATTGGAATCCCATTCTGTCAAGCAATTTGCATGGAGTCACAAGTTGCCGAGTTAATGTTTTGAACAATAACTAAGGTTCCAGTTGACTATTTCTGTCAAAATATAAAAGTGTTTGAATGAAATAGTAAAGTATGAATTAATCTTTCCACTGACTACGCTGGAACATTATTTTATGCACTTCACAGGTCATACATTATTTTTGTGCATTATGTTTTGCACTATTATAAACATTTGTAAACAAACTACTGCTCATGTTCTCTAATCTAAACCCATACTTCTATGTTTTAATGCAAAATAAGTGTATCCACTCTATCATTTTCAGTAACCATTAAAGTAACCATTCCAGTTTTATTATTTTCACCCGTCACCAATAGGACCTCGAAACAAATTTCTAGTATGACTTATTTTTCTTCTTTGTCTTAGTGCCAAAAGGATCCAAGAGGTCTTTTTCTCAGCACCGTGAGGAGCTTAAAAAGTCTTGTTCAAAGGTACCAAAAAAGTATTATCTAAAAGTATAACTGTTATTCATTTTGGATTATTTTTCCACCGACCCAGAATTTATCTTTCTCCTTAACCCAAATAAATAGAATTAAGGATTACATAAGAAGTAAATTGTTATCAACTGCAATTGAATATGTGCTTCTATGAAATTACAGAAGATCTTAAGGGCAAATGTTCTAAGAGGATGATTCAGTAGAAAATAAATTGACTTAAGTATAAAATTGTTTCTACACCTGCCACTGTACAGTATGGCATACATAACTGAACTTCATTACTTTTACTAATGAATGATCTGCTCACCACATACATGCTTGCCAAAAAATGCTCACCACATACATGCTTGCCAAAAAACTATGTTCTACAAACAAAGGTATCTTTATTGTTATTCCCACTGTTACCACCAAATCATACCATGAATGTAGTTTTCAGTTTGCTGAACCTTTATGAAACAATCTCACAATCTCCCTCTTCACATTTTAGGCTACCTGTTTCACAAATTTGAAGATTCTTCTCAAACCTGATTTTTAAGTCGCCATAGTTTTTCTCCTTGTTCTTGAGCGCTTAGAGAAAACATGTTCTCTTAAAGGTTTGGGGCGCTTTATTACTACAGTAGTTATTGTAAAGTATTATTATTATTGGCCAGATAAACACCTATAGAAAGGGCCCAACCTGTCAATAGTGGATCTGACCACCTATGGTACTCAGTCTCAATGTAAATTATATGTATATACTTGTTTTACTTTATCTATTAAAACAGCTTGTTCTTAAACAATGTTATGTTTTTGTGTTGGTTATAGAAACAGGCCTCGTCAACAAAAACTCCGAACAAAGCAGCTAGAATTTCATTCGGATGGATGAATAGGACACACAAGTCACCTGAACACAAAGGAGTTCGATTAGCTAGGGGTGGTGGAACCAGGTGTTTGTGTGTCAACCTAAATGATTCATATGACCAGTTGCAGAACACAGGAGTTGGAGCTTTTTTCCCACAAGGGAAAAGTGCCATGGGACCACTTGATGGGTTTGTGGTCGATGGAATCGGCAGCTTCCAACAAATCATGGACAGGGAGACATTTGATTTACAGGCTGTTATTGATCAGCATGGGAATCCATCAAGAACAAGGATTTATGTGTTCACTTCCCAGAAGGTAAACAAGGAATCATAAAAAATAAAAAATTAAAACACTGTTAGTGATAATTTCTGGGCATATTATTAACATAGTCTAAATTAAGTTTAAATGATTGGAAAGTGATGTCATACAAAAATTGTGCTACTTCTCAAGAAAAACTATTCAATATTGCTGAATTCCCATTAAAAAGTAATTGGTATTGGTATTTTTTACATTAGTTTACAAACTGTCCTACATATATGACTTTTCTTTGGTGACTTGTTTCAGTTGTACGTAGCTGCAGTGGACTTAAGGTTGTTGAGCAAACCAATGTAAAAATACATCATGTTTAATTGGTCAACGCAGCAGGAGCAAGATTTGTTAATCTACAAAATGCTTCTTCAAGATCATATATCACTATTTCAATGTGTTAAAGGCCTTTGTGGGTTAGTTATAACTGAAATGTAAGAGTAGCATACAAAAAATTGTTAAAGATGAACAACTGTTTCCTTTCCAGGATTGTTCAGCAGTTTCAGCTGTTGGAAGTGAGACATAGGTAAATGTACTTTTTTTAAGGTGATCTATTTGTGAGAGGACCATCGGTACTTGGGGAAGAGGACCTGATTGAATCTTCAGTCGAACAAGTCACACAGGTTCAAATGGTTCTCTGCTTGTATCCGGGGTGGTGTCCGGGATTCATTCTCTCTCTTTCTGTAAATACCTGCAGCACCTGTTGAGAGTTGTGCAGGTGGTCAATAAAATACATACATTTTAATTTAATACAATGCAAGTGAAGGCAACTCCTAAATATTGTGTCTCTAATTATAAAATAATTATTCTCTCAAATAAAGTAAATACATGAATGCGTGAGGTAGCATGACACTGGGCAAGAAGGCATAAAAAGTTAACTATAACACACACTGGGCCCACTGACTAATCATCATCATTAACACAAACAACTCACAAACCCATGCCTCCAAAGTCCAATCCAACCAACTAAACCCGAAGTCAACACCCACCACCCATGCATCCATTAAAAGTAATAATAATACACATATTTTATTTCTGTACATCATGTAACAACCATCCATACGGTCAAACCAATATACATGTACACACAACAATTATTACGTGCACAGTCTAAAGGCATGATCACATGGCGGCTGCCAAAGACACACGAACGATACAACAATGTACTAATACTATACCTGTACGGGATACAAAAAAACTTAATCCCAGACGAAATTCTACATTTTCAAAGACGAAAATCTCTCTTTATACCAATACCAATCAATATTTATCAAAATTACACCTTAAATAATCACGAGACAATTGCGGTTACTTTGAGCACCTTTTACAGAAATGAATAAATATGGAATATATCAAAATGTGAGATTTAAAAGTGAGATTAGAATGAGGGTGTTTACCTGTTGAGAGTTGTGCAGGCGGTGAGGTGAAAAGGTCACGCTAACCCCCAAAGCCTGCGAAACCAATTGAACGTGTAGTGGATGTCAGAACACAAGCTGATTATAAATGAATGAAACTTTTAACATGAACTATCGAAGACAAACACACATATATGGAAGTAAACAAACATCTCGGTCCGACGCGCGAGGGCGCACAGTGTTTATATTGCAGGATGCACCACACTAAACCAAGCCAGAATTCATGCGCCAAGCTACTCATCATAATTTGTAAACCCTCAACTTTTTTAAAATTAAAACGTTTTTGGGGTCATGCAATTAATAGATTGTGTAAATATAAGAATCTATCACAACCTGGGGGTTCTGTGCTTCAACTTTTGAGGAGACTTGATAAATTTGGGCGTTAAAGTTGGCCCTATTTGACCGGGAAAGTGGAAAAGTGCTTCACGAAAACTGGCAGCAAGTCGGTTGTGGAAAAAAACAAATTTTCGCATTTTTTTCTTCTGGGATAGTTAGCAAAATTCCAAACGGCTGACCTGGCAAAAATTGAAAAGAATTCTAAAGTTCAGTCGTCAGAAAATATGTTTGATTGGTTTTCATGAGGCTGAGAGACTTTCACGATTGTTTGAGTTTTTTTGAATATTTATCATTTAGCATTGGTTCCTATGGGAGTTTATTTATTGTGGTGTAACCTGCAGCGCAACGACCTACTTACACATTCAATGGGGGTGGGTGGTTCGGGGGGGGGGGGGGGGTTTGGGTTGTTGTAGTGAGGACAGCAGTTCTACCTTTTTTTCATTGTTCTCCAGTCTTGTGCTAGTGTCTATTGTACAAATTGTGCACGCCTTCTCAGAACAGGCTAAAATGACTGTTATGTTTGTTTTCACCCAGGACTTGCTTTCTACCCAACCTTGATAAACTTCACCGATTATGATTCTCTACAACAAATGCAAAACTTTCACTTGTTCATCAAATGCAAACTTATCTTTGTAGATTGAAAAATTAACAAATCGTACAAAAGGAACATGGCATCCACATTTAGAGATTGTGTAGGCCTACAGAATGCATATGTTGTTGGGCAAAAATGCACTGTGAATATATCAAAATACGTGGTTTGTGATGTTGGCTATATGCAATGGTTTGATTGAGAATGCCCTTTACTATACAACCTCCTATTAAATGAAAGTGATTTACTTGAATGTATAATTGAAGCAAATTATACTATAGAACTATATAACTTTGTGTATAAAGCCACACAAAAGCAAGTTCAGCGCTGTTCAAATGGAGGGACTCATTATGTAACCAGAAATTAATTGCGCCTGAGGCCTGATGTTGTGTCGGGTTTGGGTTTTATGCCAAACGCGCCCTGTGTTATTAAAAACTATATCCCAAAAGCAATTTTCCCTCAACCCTCTTTTTTCAGTTGTTTGAAGATGACTCAGACCAAAATATGGATAGAGAGACAGAACATGTGAGTAACATTACTTTAGAAGCATTATTTTGACTTAGGCAAGGGTTCCTCCCAAACAAAATCACGGCTAAAACTAGTTTTTAAGTAAATGGATCAAAGGTTAAGGTCACAACAGTAAAGTCAAAATAAATAGTTTCAGAAACAATTGTTCTCCTTCTTCAGAATTAAAAGCAGACAATCAACAAAAGTCCTTATTATATCAAATTTTACAAAAAAAACCATTTGAAACGTCAGGGGAAAAAGTGTAGGCCTATCTTTTCAAATCATCTTAAGGTAGTGTGAGAGTAGGACGGATGTTGATAGAACTTCATTACTTTCAGAAAATCGTTGACCATCTCTTCCTCTGCCTATTGTCCATCACTAAACAAAGCTAGATGCCACTTATTCAAAATAAAGCCAGAGAGTCAAGCTTGGTGTGTACCAAAATAAAGGCAATAAATATCATATTATGCAGTCACTGTTATGGGTCTTTTAGGAATTTCTGAAGATTTAAACATTGTCTTGGTTTTCATAGGTCAGTTCAGTAGTAAGCCTGGAACCAACTGGACGGCCAGCACCTTGCCCAGAAACCGAACACGCATTTGTCCCTGCAGAGCAGCCAACGTTCCAGGAATTTGTATGTTTTACCCATTATTTGCGGTAGTGGTGGAAAACTTGTGTAGGAATTATTTCGTCACGTAACTGTTGTCAAAAGTGTAAAAATTAGGTCACTGCAATAGCTAATGTACAGTTCAAAAACCAATTAAGTTTCACAGCCAACACATGGTATAGCCTAGTTCCCAAAGTGTTATGCTCAGTAGTTACAATTGTGTGGGCAGGCATCTCATAATACACCCGAATCACACCAACAACTGTGATCTTAAAGTCATGCAAGATCTGTTGATGTACCATGACTATCATTCAGTCTGTATCTCATACTTGTTGTTGGCCAAACATGTAGGCCTACTTTGTATTTATGATAATTCTCTTTCACATCAGCATGGCATGGGAGGGAAAGTGCCCCACAATTTTCCAGTGCCCCCCGCGAAGAAAGTCAGATACATGTAGCCCCCTTAAAAATGAGACGAAATTGCCCCTATATACGCCCCCACTCATTATGGAACCTTTTCACAAAAACGCAGTCTTTGAAGGTGTGTCTAGGAGCACATTGTATGGTTGGTACATCCTACCAACATAGACTTTGCACCACTGATTGCCAGTTTTACATCTGAAGGGTATTATTAACTCAATTGTTTTCATTTTTTTTGTGTTAGGTATTTGACATTGACTCTGATTCCAGTCTGTCTTTGCCTGATGCTCTTGGTAGAGGGGCAGAACAAGTAAGTATCTTATTGCAGTAAAAATTCAAAAATTGAATCCATGAAAATAAGTGAAATTTGTATATGCAAAAAAAGTCATACAAAGCATATAATTAGATAATTAAAATATAAATTATTAATAACTAAAAAAGTATTTTGTTGATGAAATAAACACAATAATAAACCATGACAAGGCAAAACATAATCATCCACAGTGAATAAAATAGCTGGACAAGGTTCATAGAAGTCAAACTACTTCAAATAGTACTGTAAGAAACAACCCAGTATATCTAGACCCATCAAAGTTCCCCCAACTTTTCATAAGTTCAGTATATTAAGGATGACAAGGATATTTAGGATTGAAGCAACTGTATGTAACTGTGAATCTGAAGTTAATTTTAAATCTCTACACCAGAGCGACCCCCTCCCTGATTAGTGAACATGGGGGTTTTGACACAACTACCCCCAAAACGACCCTGAATAAATAAAACAAAACTTAAATAAATTAGATTATATTAGATTATATTAGATTAGATTAGATGAGATTAGATGAGATGAGATGAGATGAGATTAAGACAAGACAAAACAAAATAAAAAAATTAAAAAATATTGATAACTATTAAAAGAAAATAAGGAGCTAATTAACTGATGGATTGATTAATTGTTAAATAAAAAATAACATAATTTAAAGTAGTTGAGCAAACATGAACAAAAACAAAAACACCATAGAAAGTGGCTTCCGTACCCACTGAATTGTTAACCTTAAACTTATGCTCTGACTTAATAAAGATCTATTTGACATTATGTTTATTTCTCTATCCATGCATGTTTACTTCTCATACAAGCACAGACACAGACTAGTGATTAAAAGTTGTGTTTGATCAGTTTTAATAACATTTTGTTTAATTCTCCAATTAACAATCTAATTTTTACTTGCAACTTTCCCCTCGCCCCTAGGGTAGTGACACTCTGCCATCAGAGACGCGTGACACTCTGACAACAGGGACGCTTGTGGGTAGTGAGTCTGCCAACAGGGACGCCTACGGTACGATAATTTAAACCAAAAACAAGTTTGCAACATAAATTAAACACCTTTAAAAGCTGTCCTTGAAGTTTCTTTAAAATGTTTGGAAGTTAATCGTCACCATTTTCACGAAGGGACGGGTGTCTTTGAATGACAAATTATTGATTATTTCAGCAGGGGCTTTTATCTCAATAAATGCGTTTTGCGTTTTCACGAAGAGACGGCTGCCCCAAAAATGCATTGTAATGCGTTGTAACAGAATGTAGCAAAAGTCGTTTTTCAGGTTTCACGAAGGGACGGGTATCTTTGACTAATTACTATGGCAATTAGCCAATATATTTCAAGAAATTTGTTAGTCAATGGAGCGGTTAAACTTATACAGAATCATGTGAGGGTTATAACTGCAAACCGTGGCTTTAGTATTGCAGATTTTGCAGTTTTAAGCCAAGCATAGCGTAAAGTGTTTATCTCGATCAAGCGTTTGGACATGCCCGTCCTACCCTTCGTGAAAACGGTGACGGTTTTTTCAACAAGATGCACAATATAAAAAAATGTCACACCCGTGATTTATTTCAACTCAGTGAGTGGCAATGACAAATTTTGGGTTAAAATAACCCATTTACCCCACTTTATGAAATTTAGTTGATGAATTTGTTATGTTAACATATGTTTTATTATGTGATTCCTATTCATGCAGGTAACTTGCAAGAAATCGTCAAATTGTCACATTTGTGTAGATAGAGAAAAGGATAGCTTCCTGATTCCATGTGGACACACATTTTGTTATTTGTGTGCTTTGCATCTGCATGAAAATGACAATCAGTGTCCATTTTGCAAGCTGGGTACACAGTCAGTTGGCAGACTGTTTTGAAAGTTTTTAAATTGAAGTCGTACCTTTTCCCGGAGCTCTTAAGGGACAGGTAAAGCAAAATACTTTTAAACAATTATTTAGATCCGTCTTTATGATATTTGTTTTCTCTGGATTTATTATTGGATGACTGTTTTTTCACCAGCAAAATTATTTTGTTGCCTTGAAATATTATTTACCTCCTTCGAAAACACTTAATTCCCTCCTATAGACTTGTTGTAAAATGTACCATGTATTTTGATACATTGTTCAGGAAACGAAATACTTTGCTCAAAATAATTCACACGTAGCTGGTGAAGAGTCACTGAAAAACTATTTCTGAGGTTGACTTAATACTGACAGCACTTCTAAGAATACACCGTCCCAATTATTATTTTGAAAATTGTTTTTATATCTTTTTGGGAATAGTGACTATAAATATTGAATTGTACATAATAGTATGACTAGTCTTGTACTGAATTTCATAGTCCCCACTGCTTCCCATTGTATACCCTCAAATTGTTAGAGTTAAAATGCAAGTAGGCCTACTAAGAAAATTACATAAATCAGCCAATTACAAGACACTTTACAATATACACAACGTACGTTTTCATATCCTAATAAACCAAGTGGCATATCGTGGGTTCCTACTTGCTAAGTGTGATTGAAACAGTGACAATTTGAATTGTGCTGAAAAGTTTGTTTCCATTGAACAAATATTGTTTGAAAAATTGAATCTGTTCCCACACAAAATAATTTATTTCGTTCCAACGAAATGCTCGCCGTGTTGCTTTTAAGTTCAATCAATAAAGTGGGGAAGCAAAATTGATGTTGCTTGGGGAAAAAATAAAGCAAGATTATTTTGATGGTTTAGCCTATAATGACTTAAAAGTGAACAAAATAACAATAACTTAAGGGAACAACGTATATAAGTGTCAGGGAATATAATGTTTCTTGAAATTAAAAAAAAAAAATTATGTCAATCTTTTTCACATATTTTCTCTTCACCTGTTCCTTTAGTAGCCCTGTACAATCCAAACAGAAACGCCCACATTATAATGTTTAATTCCTTTTCAGATGATTTTCCCCTTTGTTTTAGTTTTTGTTTTGCATTGGCCTTATGCATTTGTTATAGAGTTCTTGTTACCCCCCCCCCCCATCTTAACACCCCCGCCCCCGTTGTAAAATTTAGCAACACATAATTTATCGCTTGGTTTGTATATGAAGTCAGGAGTGCCATTTCTCTTATCTAAACAATTATATATTAATG
>JAUELU010000013.1:5466454-5476504 GCA_032357145.1 Evasterias troschelii
GGACTGTGAAAGCATTTGTGATGATAGCATGCGAGGAAGACAGCATGCAAAGGCTATATGCATGCTTTTCAGATGAATTAATGGAATTGCTGGGAAGAATGTTTACAATAAACACACGCCTCAAAAAGGTCCTGTGAATTTGAATGCTGCTTTATTGAATTGTTAAATTGAATGATTATTTTGTTAAATCGAATGACGCAACAGTACATTTGACTAGTCATAAACCGAAATTGAATGACCCTTTTTTTTTTTTTTTTCCAAGCAGACCCCGTCGACGTTAATCACACGTAAGGGTATAGTGCCGTCTCGGAAACCCCGCCCCCGGGCGAGGAAAAACATGATTAACAGTTATCAGTGTACACAGAATATGGAACCATACCTAAAGTACAAATATCAATACATGCTAATGTGGGAACTCACCTGTAATCGGGAAGTTCTGGGTTGGTGAAAGTCCTGCTCTTGTGAGGTAACCGCCGTCAGACTGTTCTTCCGGCTCTGCCCTCGGTCTGCACCACATCCTTCAGGTCACCTAAAGATACTCCCTTGAAGGACACAGCCGCGGCCCGGATTTCATGGGCCCCAACATTCCTGGACGCCAGCCGGGCGGAATTGCGGTGACGAACAGTTGCGAATGTAACGCCCGCAGTGCTTTCGTGCGATTGTCGTACGAGCAGAGCTGTCGAGTAAGCAGATAAGGAGACTGATATGTTCTGAAAGGCATGTAGGAATTCCGCCTTAGAAACCATACCTTCCACCCGGTAGCGCTTACCGTGGCGTAATTGCCCCGAGGCCCCCTCCGAGTCCGAAGAAGAAGATTGGGCACGATGCACCTTTTTCCTTTTTGAACTTTTTGCCCTGTGACTGCTCCGACTACACCTCAGACGACGCCTGTGGCAACGTCTGGGGCATGGGCACTCCCGAGCACTGGAGAAATTCCGATGACGTGGTGGGTCCATCAGAGTGTGACAGTACTGAGCCTGGAGCCCCAGAGAGCTCATGGTCGGACCGCTCCATTACTCCAAAGCCCGCCCCGGCTAACAGCGCCCCCAGCCCCAGAACCTGCTCAATAGTCCCCTTTGTCCCGCTGTGGCTACCGCCACTGGGCCCAGGGAATGCGGGTGGCTCGAACCCACTGAACCGTGGTGGCTTGTCGCATCCGACAGCTCCACGTTGAGTCGGAGGGAGTCTGGCCCGCATGGCTTGCCCTGCCGACCCTTCTTTGGCTTCGCGCCGGCAATCACGGTCGGACCCTGACCTTTGCTGGCTTAGCCTTTCGTTTGGAAGCCCCGCCAATCACGGCCGGAGAGGAGGACCGGGCACCCAGTCTGACTCAGACCGCAGGGCCGCCAGCACCCGCAGCCGAGGGCTCGACCTGTCCCGGTGGGTGACCGCCCCCAGTTACGAAAGGAAGAGCTCTCTCCTAACGTTTCATATCTCCTTCAATAATTCACTACAACACTGGTTAATTAACTCCAATAATTAAACACAATCTATCTTTTTTATTGCTTTTTTAATGCTTTTAACTCTTGCTAAAAAGGGAAAAATTGACGAGCTACCATAAAAAACACGTCTCACCCTGGTCCTGCCGTTAAGAGAAAAGGAAGAGTCACGAGCGAGGCTACTTGCCGCGGGGCACTATGGGTAGGTTGATGGAGGGCGCTATATAATGTAAACTCTTAGCGAAATATCCTGCCGGTATGGGGAAATATGCAAATAGTAGTGTGCTCTATAGGTAATGTATGAGGGAAGTAGACACAGGAACTTTATGATTGGTCCTCTTCTTGTAATCCTTGATTTCAAAACATTTACTAACGTGTGTAGGAGGACCTGCCCTGTTTTCTGTGAGAAGGTTTCACTTTCTTTGCCATGCCCTTTCTTATCATCACTAGACCTCATCATATATTCTTGTGATATTTCCCTGACCCTTTTTATGTGACCATTGCTGGGCAGCATTTGACCGAGTGTGTAAACCCCTTTAAAAGGTTACTATTTTTTGGCAATGTACAAACACTGTTGTACCACAGTGGAATGCAGTCAGCTTCTACGGTTTGCAGGTGATACATGTTAAGTGTCTGCCCTTATTACTATCAAAAGCTTGTTGTGTTTGATGCACCTTTAGATTTTTGTACTGTTGAGGTCGAATAAATAATAATAATAATAACAGATTGTTTGTATTATCTCTAATATAAGCAATATTCAAGATACCACACAGTACTCGGTTAACCTTTTAGTTGTCAAGCTGTCTTACTTGTCTTTAGAGATCAACAGTCTGGTACCGTAGTTTTGAGGATGACCTCTAATAACATCTCTTTTTATTTTGTCTGGTTTATAAGACCAATAGAAATTTAAAATAACAATGTAAATTCTCTTTAATCATGCTTTGTGGCATGGTTAAACACTCCCTAAACCTGCTCCAACAAAAGTGTTAACAATGACGGCTCTCCCTTTAAGGGTAAATTTACCTAAAATCTATTCACAGAGTCTGTTGGAATTTGTGGAGATTTGTGGGATCACATTTGTCTGTGTTATTAATTTGATTGCCCTATAAAACTGAATTTTGTCTCTGACCCAAGTCAAGCCTCCTGCTTTATCCTGCACTGATTTTAGTTTTGTGAGTTTGAGTCTGTAGATCAGCCTTTTGTAACCTTTTTGTGATAATGGGTGAACCCTTCTATGTCAGGATGCTTATTTTATCATGTATCTTGAAGGGATTTTTTCTGAATAAAATTGATGAAGTGAGGATGGCTTTTATCAACTTGACCCAATAACCCATCTAGTAAGATTACTAACACATTTGTTAAGTTCCTTGACACAATTCTTTGTTTAACATCATTTGGAGCATAAGCTGACATTAAAGTGGTTGAAAACCTTTCAAACCAAAAGTTTCCCATAATCCATCGACCATATTTATCTGTTTTAGGATTTGTGACCTTTTGTTTAACCTTGTTAATTAATATTGCAACACCTTTGCAATATCTTTCACAATGGCTGAAGGTGATGTTTCCCTTCCACAATATTTTGTCAGAGGTAACGTTTGTCCATCCATTTTCCAGTGGTGAAATGCAATTTGTCAAAATCACAGTTAAAGTTCTTTTTGTATTGCTATATAGACTTCTTCTTTTACATGATATTCAAATATCTAGCATGAAAACCAATAAATGAAAGGTATAAATCATGGCAAAAGGCGTCGGTGGCTTGGCCACCCAGCCTTGTGCCTCTCACTGTAGATTTCTTCCAGTTAATAGTGTCACCAATTTAAAAAAAAAGGTGTAGAAATTAAGTTATGTTCAAGTTGCTTTTATCTAAGGATGCAAAAGGTCTAAACACCTTTCTCACTAGGGAAAAACGGCATAAGAGTATATGTTCTATGGCTCTGACAATAATTACGATCCATCTCTTTTGAAGCAGACTACTTGTAAGTACTTGGACGGGAAACCTCCAAGGAATACTGGGGCCAGAGATATCTACATGACCGTTTTCCATTCTCTTTTGAAATGCCTGAAAGAAATATTTGACACTTTATTATCAATTATTTGAAAGATTAATCGTACCATCTCTTTCATACTTATCACCAATTATCAAAAACAATCATTGAACAAATTTTTGAGTGCATTGAGAAGAGAAGAGAAACTTTTTTGTTTTGTGGAAGACTCCAAAAACAAACAGATTTATTAAAGCAAAGTTTAACTGGAAATCCTGTTCCCTTTTAAGAAACAACATTTATATGTACATCTGTTTCCCCACAATTTACAAAGTGTCTTGAAAACTACATTAAATTTAAAAGAAAAAAACAAAAAACTAACATAACAAATCTTTCAATATAACCAATGACAAACTAGAATATTTAATAATATTTATCATGCATCGAGCACAAGTACACCTAGTTGAATAACTACATTTAAACATCAGCATACTAATGGACTTTTGTAGTGGCAAAATTACAAGCGATAAATATCTCATTTTAATTACCAGATTCAATTGAACTGGGCACAATTTCTGGCAAATTTAATTATTGTAAAATGTACTCCCAAAATGTTTGGATATTCAGATCGAATAGCGCAAACATATTAAAGAATAGCTTCCAATTGTATTATTGTTACAATTAGTAATATTTTACATAATGAATTTTAACTTACAGATATTCTTTAGAAATGATTGTGTATCAAAATATTACAAGTATGTCGCTCGTTATGATAGTGAAACCTCTGTATGATTTGTGATGCCCTTCAAATCAAGACACAAAACAACCAACCTGTTTTTAAATGAGTAAGTTTTGAATGTGGAAGCATAATGAAAATGTACAGTAGTTCAACACTGCTAAGTGATACAACAAGACATGTGATAACAACCTTAGGCCTCTGTTGTTAGCTGAACACCAAACAAGGTGTACAAAACAGAGGTGGACCAAAAACAGTGAAAAACAGTATAATTGGCATTAACATTTCCCTGCCTGGGTCATTCAGCTATTACTATTTGTCTTACAATTTTCTAGTTACTTGACTTTTTAAAACAAGAAGGGAACACTATTTTGCATTTATGAAGTGCAGAGTTCCAAAATTAATTTGTGTAAAAAAATTCATCCAGTACTAAGATTCATCTTAAGATGAGTAATGTCAGTAGTGATTTGTATTGTGACATCACACTTGACCTAGCAATTAAGACCGACTTGCACTTAATATCAATCTTAGCTCTTTGTGAAATTGAGCTTAGACCACTAAACCCTGAAATGCAAGCTAAATAATACAACATGTGCAACATGGAACTTTGTTTCAAAGTTGGAAGCTGTAGGAGAGGTCAGTATTGATCTTGACAGTACATTGGTAAGTTGAGCAGGCCTCAACACTAGGCCTCGGATTATCACCCATCATGTTCCTTACAAAAACCTTAGAAAAAAAGTGAATAGCTGGTGATGCAACAAATCTCCCATTAAATAGTTGTCTGAAATACCGCGAGTCTTCATTGTACTACCACACTAATCTTCAATGTTTCTTTTGAATTAAATATCAAATGACCTCCTTCAAAGTCTGTCTGCATTGTGTATTTGTACTGTACCTTGATTCAAAGAGAAAATATCATCTAAAAGAAAAACAGATAAAAAATATAATCCACAAGCATTAATAATACAACTAATATTAATTTAGGTTTTAACGAAACAATGTATTTCCAAACTGCTGTATACAAGATAATCCACATGCACCAAGTGTTTGAATGAAGCCATTCTTGAGCAGACATATCAACCAATAGAGCTGACACAATGACAAGCGACATACTCCACTCCGATAGAAGATACAACAAGCAACTCTTGCATGTATTCAAACATTTTGGACATGTTTGTCTGAGTGTACAGTTTGAAAACTCCTATATAAGGTTCCACAAAGGTTCCCTGCTCCAGACTTTCACAGTATTATAAACAAAGTGTGTCATTAAATTAAAGTTTCTGGGAACTCGCTGTTATGCACAACTCAGACAGCATAAATTGTTTTGATATGTACAGCTGCAGGGTTACAAGATTATTATGGAATTAGAACAGAGCAAGCTTATCAGTCTAGCAGTTAAAACATCTACCGGTACTCTAAATTGCAGATGCTAGATGTTTGATTCACAGGACAAATAAAGCCTAAAGTTAATATTTAACTATGATGTGCGACAGTTACTTCATAGAAAATCAGCAAAGACAAAATTGAGCTTTTATCATAAATCTTTAACAAACGGCTTAAGCACTGCAAGGTTCAAAACAATACATGTTATTTTGTTTATGAAAATTATTTTGTAACAAAGAAATAGAGTACCATCTCTTTTCCATAGTCATGTGCAAATTAATTGGTTTTACTACTTTCTAAAGCACTTTGCATGGAGTATGATTTAACAGCATACATTGTAGATTTGATTGAACCATGCCATAACCTGTACAAAATGGATGCATTTTGTAATTATGGAAGACAAGTTAAAGAATGATATTCCATTTCAAACTATATATGGCTTCTTCTCAATCTTAGAAACTGGTTACATACAAACTTCAACTGATTTTCAAATACTAAAAATGAGACTTGAAGTTGAACAATGTATCACATTAACGTAGAGACACTCATTGGATCCACAAAATTCTCAATAATAAGGAAAAAGCTTCAAAGAATACTTGTACCCTAGATGTACACATATCATAGAAAATAGAGTTACATTTTAAGGAGCAGTACGCAATTAACGATAGGCCTATATAATAGCTTCCTTCTACATGTAGCTATACAATTAAATTTAAAATTATAAATGAAAGGGCTTTGTAAGACCAAAATAAATTAGCAATTAAAATGTAAGAACTCACATTGCACAAGAAATCAAAATGTGACTTAATTTTGACATTGTGTATACTGTGTTCCTTCTTCCTCTGAGCTACTGAAATTTTATATATCCATTAGAAAATCTAAATTTACATTTTGTACATAATAAAATGAAGGAAGAAGTTTAATACCAGGCCATATGAGGGTGCATTCGAAATGCCAACAAATTTAACTTGAGTTAATACATGTATGTTCTTGTGGTAATTGCAATATACAAATCAAGATGAAGTTTGTATTTATTGACGTTTTGAAGACAAGATAAAGTGTGTTTAGAATTTGTAGTGGATCATTAATTTGAACATGTTTCATTTTAACAAAAGAGCTTGCATACATTAAATGAGCTGAACATGTTTGTAAATCCAATGACAGTGTGTCTTACATAACATATAAACTGATACCTTGAGGGCACAATTTTTAAATTTTTATTTATTTTATTCAAAAGAGTGAGGAGAGGTCAAACAGGTTTCAGTTTTTGTTTGTGAGGCATCATTACAAAACTGGGGCAGGTCAATGTCTATAGTCAAAAGGGGACAGTACACAATTTTTTATTATTTTCATGACCTTGCCAAACATGTTAACTATCCAAAATTTCTTCACAATTGTAAAATAATGTGGTTCTAAAAGCTGAGTGTGTAATGATATTGGCTCACTGCGCTAAGGATGACTTCAACAAACTTTAAGATAGATTATTTAACAACCCTTATAAAGAGACGTTTCCACAATGATAAAACAAAACTCCCGATTATTACTTTCAAGCATGCAAAGTTTCAAAGACTAATTTTTCAGATATACTTTCTGTTCTACATGACTGCAAATACAAGAGAAATGCCTGATCTAACAAATGGCAAATTGTGTTGGAAAAACGAGATTGTAATGTCAATTAGTAAACACTGTTATATATTTAGCATCCCACATCTGACAAACCGAACTGCTCAGAATACACAGTATTTAAATCAAATCTAAATTATGCAGCATTGCTCATCCTGTTTGCTAACAAAATTTGAACAAGACTTGTAACAGGCAAATCCATTTTTCCCAACCAAAGATGGCAAATGTACATTCAAAAGTCATCTGGACAAAAATTCAGTTTGTATTTATATATAATTGGAATAAATTAACAAATGATAAATAAGAAAGAACATGATTCCTTTTTTACTTTGTTTAATTGTCTTTTGTAAATGGTAGGGTCATATCAAACTAAAAACTGTTGTATAAAATTTATGTGCGTGCAAATTTTATTTCTGATTAAACTACAATTACGAAGTTGTTTGTTTAAGCCATGAACATCCATTGAAAAAAAAATATATATATATAAATTTTTTAACATTGACTATTATGAATGGCCCCTAAGGTGTGTGATGATCAGAGCATACTGATCAAAACAACAATTTGTTTTCAATTCTTTGAAGAACCAACAAAGCACATTGGACACAGATTATTAGGTGGTGCCATCATGCTTAATGTTCATTACTCTGTTGAGGTATAGGCCCCTGTCATCAAGAAAACATTGAACCGACTAATCATTGTTTCATTTGTTGATAGACGTATTTAACGTTTTTCATTTATTTCTTTAGTCCATGTCCAGGTCTTATTCAAGTCATGAATAAAAAGCAAAGTTGATCATCCACCTGAATGCCGAGTACATTCTTCCTCCTGTCATTAGGGAATCTGTTTGTTTATCTATATTTTGTAAAGCTCTTAAGAGTCACCTCTATCTATTATGTGCGGTATGATCTTGATGGAACAGTGCCTTATAAATTGTAATTGTTATGTTATGTACATTATCATCCAAGTCTATGGCAAATGTATGATACAGTGTTTCCTGAAAAGGTTGAATTTAAAATCTTGTGCTGAAAAACACCGATAATTATTAACTGTTTTATGTCATAGTGAACTTGATGCAGTAATTAAGTACAAATGGGAATTGCGCTCAATTTGCAGAATACAATGTCAGATTTTGGAGTGCATTATAGAAAAACAATGCACATGACCAATCAGCATCAAGAATTTAAATTTGCTGTGTATATAACCTAACAACACATAACCATTGTCAAAAACTTTGTTTTATTATTCTGTGCTGTTGTTCTCTGCCACTGACACCTCACTTTCCAATCTCAATTCTTCTTTGAGTTCATGAATGATTGTCGTCGGTGCTGTTTGTTGCTGATCATCTTCAGAAGGGACACTTCTACCTATCAGAATTGTGTTCAGCCCTTGTATGTCATGTGGTGAGGTGTGTTGATCTTCCTGTGGTTTACACAGTATTTCACTACTTCCCTCTGTTGTTGCTGAATGAGTATTATTGAAGCATAACATTTCAGCAGCATTATGTGATGTCATCATGTCATTAGAAGCTTCTAGGTTTGAAGCATAAAGGCTGCAAACATGTCGATGACGATCCGTCACAACCTTACTCTCCAAAAAGTTTTCATGACGCATGTCTGATGCTGTTGACTGGAAAAAAAGAAAGTGTAATACTTTTTTAATGGTTTACAAATGCAACTGAAAAATAAGCAAATACAGAATTTTGAAACAAAATCTAAATCACAGTTAAATAAAAAAAATGTAGCTGTCTGGAAGTTGACTGAGATTAACATGTGAAATTTTTCCAGTAAATTTACATCTACACAAAATGTTTGCATGTCTAGTTGTTGTTAAAGTAGGTAAAATTTGTCAGCATTTAAACTATTGTGTAAACTGTTTGATGGAGGTCCTGTTAAATGTGGCTACTTCAATTAATAATGTCGCTAGGTAGGTGAAACATGTTCACATAAATCCAACACAGTTTTCTGAAGATTAAACTGACTGGAAGATTACTCGTTTACAACCTCTCAAAGTCACTTTCAAGTAAAATCACCCAAATCATACTAATTTAGATTCATAGGGTACATGTACTCCAGGATCATCACATCACTCCCAGGTGCAAGGTCTGGCTAACAAGGACTTTCCACCTGAAGTTCATGTATGTCAGCTCAATTACTATAGGATTTGAGGCTCAACTGTATTGTGTACTGTACCCATGATGTACTTGGACTACTATATGTCATATTTACGGGTGTTGTGTAACCAGTTACATATAAATGTGGAGCATTGTGGTTTTGTGATAAGTGCTTGTAGTTAACATTGCAGGCACATAAAAATACTACTATAAGTCTTGCCCAAAAATTATTTTCCAAAAGATAATTTTATCCTCTACAAAATAAACCAAATAGTCCAGAGCGGGGTTTATTGAAAATACTTAGTGCAGCCACTGAAGGAACCTTAAAAAATGTGAATTCTTTAAGATCAACTTGAACAACGTCACTCACTAAAATATTTGTTTATTATGTGTTTAGTTATTTTTGGGTCATAAGTTTGAATTTTTCTGCGCATCAATTTTGCTGAAATTTGATCGTAAAAACTAGCCTGCTTTTTTCAATTTTTGAGCTAGTGTTTTTTATTGCTGTATTTTCAGAACCTATTGGTTCGTCACAATCATGTAAGTTATGTGTAAATCTGTGAAAATTTGTGTTTTTCGATCTTACCAATACATGTAGTGTACAGGGTCTTTAATTAGAGCTTATTACACTTTTAATCAAAATTCTGAGTGTAAGGATAAAACATGTGTCAATGTGTACATGTACTAATGCTGTGCTGACTGAAAATATAGTTTTGTTTGGATGGGAGGACTTGAAAGCGCGTCTAATCCAGACGTCAGAGTCATGTGGTTTTGAGT
>JAUELU010000013.1:5511974-5522218 GCA_032357145.1 Evasterias troschelii
ACAACGTAAATGCAGGCAAGTTCATTGGGGTCTATGTTCGATCGAGGCGAAGCCTTCCTCGATTGACGTCACAAAAAAGGATGGGCGGAGTCGCCCCCGAACAACTTTATCCACTTTTTAAACATATAAATACTGACAAACAGTTACTAAAAAAATTGTTTTATTGTTAATAAACATATACTCTTACATTTAAAAAAAAAAATTCTATTTCCAGGTGCCTTTAAGCTCTTTTTTGAATGATAACAAAAAAAGGTTTACAGCCGTTCTTCTTCATTCTATAAATATGGTAACGGCCTAGCAGTAGAACTAAATTAAGGGCAGTTTCTTATTCAGAATACCGAATAGTTTGGCCTCCAGGTCATCAATGATCCACCTTAAGATTTCAGTCCAAAATCACGTAGAAAACTCGCAAGTACAAGATAGGTGAATTAGGGTTTCACTCTCAGAAAGACAGAAGGAACGTAAATCGCTCTCCCGTTTCCCAATTTTAGCCAAAAAGGAATTAGTTCCCAGTTTTATGAGTCAGTCGACATTGGAACCACCGTAATCCTGTGTCACACTTAACTGTAAAGGGCATACTGCAGAAAACAGACCATTTTGATGGTTGGAAAAAGGTGCCCAGTTTTGTTTCCCATTTATCAATAAACTTACTAGCAACGCTTTTTTCAGACGTAATAATTTTTTTCCGAGTAGAACCCTTTTTATCTTGTAAAAGTGTTTCCAAATTAAACGGAATAAAAGGATAAGGAGTGTTAGATGTAGGCTTCCACCCGTAAGCAAGTTACTGAAAGATTTCTTAAGGGCCTTAATGACCCCAAGGTATTCTAAAAAAAATTGTCTTGATACTGTACTTTAACTTTGAGTGATCTAAACTCAGGAAGGTGCCATTATCATCCAATAGATCGCTCGAAAATTAACCCCTTTATTATACCAGTGATTGTAAAAAATACAATTGTTCCCTATTTTGTAACTCTGTAATTGTTCCACAAGACATTCCTGTAGAGATCATTCTGGTAAACTGGAACATGACATTGTACAAAGGAACTCCAAGCATTAAAAACATCCACCCAGAACTGATTTGGCTTTGTGGCCCCTTTGAGTGATCGAGTTATTCGTGAATAGCCACCTCCTATGAAAAGCACGCTGGGAATTTTAGCAATTTTATACAATAAACTACACCAGCTGCGAGTCTCATTCGCTTTCAATAGTCTGCGGACCCATGTACACTTAAGAGCCTTAACATAGGAGCTCAAATCTACCATTTTAACACCTCGAAGACTGTAATTCTTGATTATTTGATTCCTAGCAACTCTGTCGCCACCTTTCCAAATAAATTTATACAGCACACTGTTAAAATGTTTTATAACATGCGGTGGTAGGTTAGGGAGTGACAAAATAAGGAAAGTAAATTTAGATAAAATAAGCGATTTAACTACTTCCACCAATCCACACCGCATTAGTTTTCTCAATATTTAACTTAAAGTGTCACTAGAGCGATTTTTGAGAAAGCACAATTTATTATACATCTTGCAGACATTATATCAGACTACTGTTTAATAAATTAGTGAACTTAATTGGGCTACCAGTTTTTTGTAATATCACATCCAAAAAAGGGTCATTATTGGGGATTTGCAAAACCTGAAAGCATTTGGCCGTCGAGGGAGTTTGATTGGTTATAACAATCATGACGTCACAAGGTGGATCTGGGTAGCGTTTGGGCGGCGGTACCCAAAAGCTGTTTCGGTTGTTGGTCGTTGGTTCTGCTGTTCAGACTGAACGATAACCGAGTTGTGAGCTCGGTTACCGTTTTGGTTATGACGTCAGAAACAAATATTGGTTACAGCCGCCAAAACGCACGCTAGGTTGCTGGTGATATTGCGCAATCACTGACCAAGTGCGTGTAAACAATGCAGCGAAGACCTGTCGAAAAGCAGACCTTAAGCAGATGAAGTGTAAATGAGACTTTAAAATACCGAAATCGGGTGCATTGGAGGCTGTATAGAGAACAGTGATAACATTCCTAACCTCAGCTTCCAAAAACATTCCGGCTGATTCTGCTAATTATGAAGGAATGGGTAATTTTGTAAACTTAAACACGATCCAACTTCAGCGTTTCTAGAGTGTAGTGAGTTCACCGACGATGACTGTGTATGGATACTTCGCTCACACACACTGAATGCTCCACATAAACTGACACAATGCGATCTAGCCTAGGAAAACAGACGAAAAGACAGACAGCAAAAGGGCCAATCGGACGAATATGAAGAGCTAAACCCACTGGTAAGTGTGTTGAAGTTATTATGTGGTTGGTAAAAAACAGTGGGGAGAGAAAGACGCTGAAGTTTCAGGCTATCGGAAAATTTGTGATGTCCGGATACCGGGCGAAAACGTACATTTTACTGGTCATGTACGTGTTCGTCGTCATGTCAATAAACAATGGGATATGCAATCCTCTGTAAAATAGAAATGGGGAGCGTTTTCATCATTGATCCTTTCTTTGCCTACATCTACCACCGTGACTTCTAGACATGGGAAGTTTTGAGAAAAGCAAAAAAAAGAAGGATGCCCAGTCCACTCCAAATGTTTGTTTAACAAATGAAATGACATGCATGCTCGAAAGAAACTATTGGTAATAACAACTGAAATTGTGTGATTGGATTGAGCCCATTTCCAAATTAATTCCCCACCACCTCCAACCCCCCCCCCCCCAAAAAAGGGATACAATAATAAATAAATAAAATATATAATAATAAAATAATTAAAATACAGATAAATAAAAATACAAATAAAATAAAAACCAGTAAGACTTTATGGGTACTTTTTGATGGTTTTCAATGGAATATTTTCCATTTTTAGATGCTAATGGAAATCATCTAGACTGGAGAAACGATTGATCCATCAACAACTGGACTATCAATGGCTGGACCTTCATCTATGTGGCTGAACCCTCAACACCAACTGCACTACCGGATTTTTAGAATATTGGGAAACATGAAACGTTGTTCTCCTAGTCTTGATCAGAATATGGGATAACAAACTTAAGAGAGTTTCTCAACCAATGGGATTAAACAAAGTTGGTTGTATAGAAGGCTGAAAAGGACAATCTAAAGGAGTACGTAAATTATGAAACAGATTCTGTGGCACATTAACAAATTTGATTTACTCTTCAATTTATTTTGTTTTCTTTCTAATAAACAGTTGAAAAACAGTGCAAAAGTTTGAATAGGCTGAACGGTCTCCACCCTGATACAAAAATTATGATGAAATGATCAGTAGTTTTAAAGATATTAATAAAAAAAAAAATTTTGAAATTTTCAACTTCCGGTTTGAACCGGAAGTCAGCTGAAATGTTCTAAAGGTTCTGTGTAGCTCTTAAAGACCTATCCGATGATGTGTAGATTGTCAAAATCCGAATTATGGTACATGAGTTATGACTTATATATTGAACTTTGATTTATTTTAACTTGATACCCAATGACGTCATCATGACATCATCAACTGTGTGTCGTCTTGATATTAAGGTTCAGTTGTCTGATGAGTTTCAATGCTCAATTTAATTCCAATCTTGAGTTATGCTGTAAATAACCCCGAAACACGCCTTTTAAAAGAAAAACACAAAGGCAAACGTTGACCTTCCGGTACGACCAGAAGAAAAGGTCATACGCTTTTGGCATTAACTTTTCAAATATTGCCCCAGTTTAAATCTATCAGATGCCCATTTATGAACATCATAGCTTTCATATTCGTTGAGATACAGCAAAAAAGCAAACGGTCATTTTCAACTTTAAAAACCTTGTAATTCGACACCTGATGACGTCATCATGAGGTTCAATTATCTGATGAGTTTCAAGGTTCAATTCAATTTCAATCTTGAGTTATGCTGCTGATAAGAGTTCCGTGGAAGAAGGAGAAGAAAAAGAAGAAAAAAAATCAGAACAATAACAAGAGGTGTTCGTGCTGTGTTGCAGCACGAACACCTAAAAAACAGAACAAAAACAATAGGTGTTCGTGCTTAAATGCACGAACACCTAAAAAAAAGAACAATAACAAGAGGTGTTCGTACTGAATTGCACGAACACCTAAAAAAAACCAGAACAATAACAAGAGGTGTTCGTGCTGAATTGCACGAACACCTAACAAGAGGTGTTCGTGCTGAATCGCACGAACACCTACAAGAAGTGTTCGTGCTCATATTGCACGAACACCTACAAAACGGAACAATAACAAAGAGGTGTTCGTGCTCATACTGCACGAACACCAACAACAACAAAACTTAACAATAACAATAGGTTTTCGGCTGTAGAGCCGAACACCTTAAAACTAGACATTGAGTTTTTGTTAAACAAAAAACAAGGTGTTCGTGGTGAGTGAGTGAATGAATTGGAGACAATAGTTAACTCATCAATCCAAAGACTGGGTTCAGGAGTTATGAGATTTGTAAAAATTAAGCATCATGTTCCGGTATGAACCGGAAGTCAAATGGGGGTCACATTGTGTGTAGCGCTTGTTGAGACTTGGAAGACCTTTCTAATGATATATAGATTCCAAAAATTCAATGTGTGGTTCAGAAGTTATGATTTTTTCAAGAATAAAGTTTAAACATCCTGTTTGAACCGGAAGTAAGAGTCAAATGAGGTGACAAAATAGAGCGTTCGTAATTTTCAAAAGCCCTATCTGATGACCTACATATAATTAACAACCCTTGTGTGGTTCAGAAGTTAAGATTTTTTCAAATAGTAAATTTCAAGGTAAAAAGGTCCACATTTTGCGCTAGATTAGTTTATGAAGACCTTTTAGATGATGGATAGATTGTAAACATCCAGAATGTGGTTGAGAAGTTAAACAAATTTCAAATATAAAATTTCAACTTCTGTTTTGAACCGGAAGTCAATGTCAAATGAGGTCACACTTGGTAGCGTTGGTGGAGTCTTTTAAGACCTATTTGATGACGTTAAGAAGATAAAAATGAAATAAGTGGTTCAGAATTTTTGATTTTGCAGAAATACAATGTACGACAAAAGAATGTGTTTTACCAAAAGTCACATGCAAACAAAGAAGTACATTGGAAGCCCATGGCCTGATCACATTCGTTTTTTGGAGTCAGAACTAGTTATGAAAATATTCAAATAAGGTTGCTCCATTTAGTTTAAAAGGTCAGACTTACTTTGGACATGACTCATTTTGTCCACAAGTGAAAATAAAGGCAAAATGTAATATGCATTGTGACACCAGGTTGCAAAAGTTTGAGCAGGCTTAACGTTCTACAACCCGATACAAAAATTATGCTGAAATGATCAGTTTTTAAAAGATATGAATACGAACAGATATTATGAAATTTTAACTTCCGATTTGAACCGGAAGTCAATGTCAAAGGGTTATGTCCCTTGTAGCGTTCGTCGAACTTTTAACTACCTATCCAATAATGGGTAGGTTGTCAAAATTAACTTGTGGTTCATGAGTTTTGATTTTTTTCAAGTATTTCACTTTAATTTCATGTCATTCGATACCCGATGACGTCATTAAGTTTGTTTCGTCTTGATACTGAGGTTCAACTATCTGATGGGTTTCAATGTTCAATTCAATTTCATACTTTACTTAATATTGCAAAGATAAGCTCGAATAAACCAGAAGTCAAGGTCAAACGAGGTCAAATAATGTTTAGCACGTGATTATCCTATTACGAACTTTCAGATGATGTATGAATTGTTAAAATCCAATGTGTGGTTCAGCAGTTATGATTTTTTTGAAATATTAGAGTGATTATCCGCTGCGGAATGCAATATAAGTTCTATCACCGATGGATGCAAAATGTATCCTCAGCCTGGTCCCACATAGCACAAATGCATTTACGTGCATAGGACGTCAACGAAACCACACGTGCGATGCACGCGTACAGGAGGTTAACCCTCATTGACCGTCAATGATGGTCAAATGATACGTGCGATTTATTCTCTTTTTCTACCAGATTCAAAGGTCAAAAGTTGTCATCACTGTGCAAAAGATCAAGCAGGCTTAACGTTCTACAACCTGATACAAAATTATTTTTAAAATATGAGTAAGATAATTATGGAATTTGCAACTTCTGATTTAAACCGGAACAAAGGGTTAAGGGGTTATGTTCTGTAATTCGACACCTGAAGACGTCATCATTACGTCATGACAACTGTGCTGTCTTCACCTTGTCGTTCAACTGTCTGAGGAGTTTCAAGGTGTAATCCAATTTCATTCTTGAGTTTTGTTGCACAGAAAAGTTCCGTGGAAGAAGGAGGAAAAAAACACACTAGACATTGAATTTGTTGTTATCCACAAAAAACAAGGTGTTCGTGGTGATTGAGTGAATGCATTGTGACAACATTTTTAACTCATCAATCCAATGACTGGTTCAGGAGTTAAGAGTTTTGTAAAATTCAACATCAGGTTCTGGTATGAACCGGAAGGCAGTTTCAAATGAGGTCACACTTGGTAGTGTTGGTGGAGTCTTCCTTGTCCTTTTTGACGACGTATAGATGATAAAAACTAAAAATTTTATGTGGTTCAGGATTTGTGATTTTTGAAAACATTAAATATCAACTTACGACTTTAACCGAATGTCAAGGTCAAACAGGGAAACATATTGTGTAGCACTTGATAAGTCTATTAAGACCTTTCAGTTGATGTACGGATTGAAAAAAATCCAACCTGTGGTTCGGAAGTTATGATTTTTTCAAATATAAAGTTTGAACTTCCGGTTTGAACCAGAAGTCAATGTCAAATGATGTCAAAAAAAAACTATAGCGTCACTTATGTTTTGAAAGCCTTCTGACGACGTACAGAAAATAAACAACCAATGTCTGTTTCAGGAGGTATGATTTTTTTAAAATATTAAATTTCATCTTCCAGTTAGAACCGGAAGTAAAGGTCAATAGGATCCAATTTTGTGTAGCGTTTGTAGACATTTAAAATACCTAGCCGATGATGTATAGATTGTAAAAATCTAATAAATGAGTTATGCAAATTAAAATAATTAAAATTTGATTTATTGTAGTTCGATACCCGAAGACGCCATCATGACGTCATTAAATTTGTGTCGTCTTGATTTGATACTGAGATTCAACTTTCTTATAAGTTTCAATGCTCAATTCAATTTCAATCTTGAGTTATTCCTTAGATAAGCCCTGAAACGACTTCATTTTTATCAGCGCTGTTTACTTAATATCCAACGAAAGAGGGCGCTGTTGAGAAATTTTGCTTCCCGCCAGATCGAAAAAAACAAAGACGACGACAGTGCACAGAGTCAGTGCGTGAGCTGTGGCTTGCATCAATTTCAACGTTATGTGTACATAAAACATTGTCAAGCAAAGTGGGGGCTACGAGTGGGTGTAGGTGCGCTTCATTGTCCGGTTTTGACAATATTTTAAGGTCAAAATGTTGTTATCTCTGTGCAAAGGTTTGAGCAGGATTGCTGTTCTACAATCTGATACAAAAGGTATGCTGAAATGATCAGTAGTTAAAAAGACATGAATACGATAAGATATTGTGACATTTTCAACTTCTGATTTGAACCGGAAGTAAGGTTAAATGTTGTACGGGTTCTGTGTAGCGTTTGTCAAATTGTTAACGACCTATCCGGTGATGTGTAGATTGTAAAAATCAAATAAATGGTTCTTGAGTTACGATTTGACAAATATTAAACCTTGATTATAATTCAATGCCCGATGACGTCATCATGACGTAATTAAGTTTGGGTCGTCTTGATGTTGAGGTTCAACTTTCTGATGAGTTTCAACGTTCAATTTAATCTCAATCTTGAGTTATTCCGTAGATAAGCTCGAAAGTTAAGGTCGTACGATTTTGGCGTTAACTTTTCAAATGTTGCCCCAGATTTGTTCTATCAGATGCTAAACTATGAAGATCATAGCTTTTTTATTCAGTGAGATATAGCAAAAAGCAAATTGTCATTTTTCAACTTTAAAAACCGTGTAATTCGACACCATGACGTCATAAAACTGTGCCGTCTTCATAATTAGGTTCAATTGTCTGAAGAGTTTCAAGGTTTAATTCAGTTTCAATTTTGAGTTGTAGAGAAGATAGAGAAGAAGAAACAACCAGAACAATATCAAGAGGTGTTCGTGCACATAATGCAGAACACCTAAATAGCACGAACACTTAATAAATCATACCGATAAAGCGCCTCATACAAATGTCCCGAAGCGCTTAAAAAAAGAAATCAGTTGTAAATTATTTAAAGAGGTACGTTTTTAGCATACATTTGAAAATGTTTTCATTTGGAGCAGTTTTGATGAAGTTTGGCAAATGGTTCCACAGTGTCGGTGAATGTGAGAACAAGCGATGGCCATATCATTTAGTACGAGTGATGTATAATCAGACAAAATTGACAACAGACAAACATTTCTGCGATTTTTAGTCACAGCGTAAAGCTCGGTTTATTTAGCCGGACGCCGGACACAGGACAAACCAGACACACAAACACTTGCACACACAAAAACATCATGTCTAAACTGTAAAATGGAACCTCTCGTCCATCCAACACAACTTGTGGCTCCCCAAAGGAAACCAATGTCCTTTCAATGTGTAGTCCATTTCCATATTATACATATAAAACACTGCACTTAATGTCCATATACAAGGACCAAACAAAAACACAACATGCTGAGTCACCTGACCCAAATATACAGGTCATTTGTATGACCTCCACAGTAAACAACACGTACATACGCACCTTGGCTAAACAATTCAAAGTATAACAATAAGTTAAATGCTAAGTTCCCCAAAGTGGAGCGCCTCAGGGGATAAACAAGCCCCAACAGAACCGAAGGGCGCTTCAAATCTAATTTAAAATTTAAAGTACCGGTGGCATCTCTCACAGCGATTTACAATTAAAAGTTTCCCCAAGTTGGAACGCACGAGGGGATAAACTAGCCCCGACGGAACCGAAGGGCGCTATTTCTTAACCAAATTACCTAAATAACATACTGCATTGTACCCATGGGCTGGCATAAGTTTAATTCCCCAAGTTGGAACGCACGAGGGGACCTGTAAAGTAGCCCTTGCAAATGGTAAGGCACTATTATTACTGAATATTATAATGTTTTGGTTTACGATTAAAAATAACATGTACATTTCCTTGACGGCCTTATTACCCCCTTATCAACGAAATTCCTGTCATTTTTCTGTCCCAAGAATTCTGAAAAGAAAATTTGGCGGAATGAAGGGGAGAAGGTGGGCGAAAATTATTGTTTTCCCAACAAAAAGCTGATAGTGATGCTAACCAACTCTCTCCCAAAAAACATCCCTTCATGAAACCAACTCCCATTGTTTAATAGTTTAAATCCACCCCTGATTGGTCAATCCATAACCAATCAAAACCCAACTCTCTCCAATGCCTCATGGCGGTTGGTTGTGAACACCACTGATGGATCCGCCGGATCCATATAAATAGCTTCACGGCGAACACAGTCGTTCACATCACTAAACACTGCTCATCCCATTACCACCAATAAGAGCTACAATTACCATTGCATATTAGTTATCTATGAATTAAAATAGACTTGCCCGAGTCCACCCACAATTTGTGCATGCAAACCCGGAATCACATACTATGCCGAGTATAAAGCATTTGATCATTTGATCATTTAGTATGGGACGAGTTGAGAAGTAGAGCTGAAACGGAGGGTACGACGAGGTTGGTATGGATGAAGGAGTTCTTGGAGGTACTGAGGTGCAGATTGGTTGAAGGATTTGTATGTCAGAAGGAGGAGTTTGAATTCTATGCGTTTGGAGACAGTTATAAATCAATGAAGTGTACAGAGTATTGGTGTGATATGTTGCTGGGGTGATGAGTGGGAGACAAGCCGAGCAGCAGAGTTTTAAATACGTAGGAGCTTTGAAATTTGTGAGGCAGGCAGACAATGGAGAAGGCTGTTACAGAAGTCCAGACGACATGAGATGAAAGCATGAACCAGTCTTTGCAATAGAACGCCAAACCATTTTAAGAAGGTGTCGACTTATAACTATTACCTCAAAAAATAATGATAAACTAGAGATAGTGATTGTTACTAACAATCACAGAGCTGTTCCGGAAATTTTTCTAAATTTCTAGCTTTCTATAAGCTACAAGAAAGTAGATTGTTCTACTCTCATTGGGTGCGTTTTCTTTGGGAGAGAACACTGAAGCCCGTTTTCCATCTTACTGACTATAGCATTACTATCCAGTATTTCAGAAAAGACTCACCTGCCCAGAATAG
>JAUELU010000013.1:5528722-5550809 GCA_032357145.1 Evasterias troschelii
AAGAAAGAAATGCGGGGTGTTCCCCCCCCCCCCCCCCCCCCCCTTCATTTAAAAAAACAATTTTCTAAGGTAAAGTTTAGGGCTATACCCATTGTATACTTAAAAATGGATTGCTGTAGAACTTCAAAGGGTACAAAACAGCTTTCCTGTCGGCCGTTTACAGTACATTGTATGGTGGTTTTGTAATAAGCATAATCAACCCCACCCCCCGGCTGTAATAGGCATAACTTTATAAAGTGAAGATGTACATTTACCGGAACATAATAATTGTTAAGGTGTGAATTTCATTCCTCTATCTGGATTTTAAAAATATTTATCTTTCTCAGATATCTATCTTATGGCACTCGCTCTCTTAATCGTAAACATCACTCTCTTGCAAGAGTGGCCGGTGAAAGTTTTTATCTTTTAAGAGTGAAATTCAATCTGGTACGCTCTTCCTTAGAGTGATGTTTGAGTGAATTCACACTGAGTCGAGTGAAAAAAATAGTACTGTTCTTCCACCCACTCAGAGCAATTGTTCCCAAATATATGGCTTTGTGAGGTATGGTGTTTTTGTTTCTCTCGTGGAGTTGAGCTTGAGGGACGTACCGTCATACGACAGTCGGTGATCATTGCGGGTTTTCCTTCCCTGTGCTGATCATGACCAGTGCCGACCGACACAAGCACGCCTCGGCCCGCCGCATACTCCCACTAATTCTCGGCGGCATTTTAGTTGGCTTCAGAGCACCCGTGCTGAAGGCTTTTTTTTTTCAGGTGTAGGTTTTTGGTTGCACTAGCCAGTCAGGATAACGTCAATCTTGCGGATAATGTTAAAATGTAATATCAGATGAGCTCATACTTTTGAAAAAGGTGGGCACAATGCAGCAGTATACTAAACATTAATCTCCTGGTGTGTATAGATGCACGGGCATGCCAGAGTTAATCGTAAGCACTGAGAGCTCATGCATGTTTTGTTCACATTCATGCTGACACACTGAACAGTAATTGTACCCACCAATTGTACATGGTAGCCTACGTAGGGTTAGTGCATCGGCAAGTGCAGCAGTGTGTTTACAAAAAGCAATTCCGAAAAATTATAGATCATCTCAAGATGGCCCACTACAAAAACGACAAAACTAGCTTGTCAATGGGGGCTAGTTCAATAATGAACACAATGGGCCACAAACAAAAAGTAAGAGACAGTTTTGTACATGTCATCTTTAATGGGTTATATCTTGAGACCCTTACATCAACGATAAACGTTTTCAGGTTTATATCTAACACTGTACTCAACAACACTTTGGCAAACACAGTTTTCTGGGGGTGGATCTAGACATTTTTGCGGGGGGAAGATTTAAGAATGGCCAATTTATTATTTTTCTGCAGCATTCGCTAGTGGTGTACCATATTGGGTCTTAGACAATCTATTGTTAGTGTATGCATGATGCACAAGAAAACTATAAAACTTGAATAACAATTCGATTTAGTTACCATAAATTTTACATAATTATGACAATTGAAACCATCAGAGACCCATGACACAAAATGATGAAACAAGTAGCAGAACTGAACAAAAATCGCCGGCTGCGAACTCCTTTATCTGTACAAGCTACATGTGGGTTTGTATAGCTCTATAAAAGCGAGCGTACAGTCGTGAAACGTTTGCACGTGCATGGTCAGCATGTATGAAGTTACTACACAACGTCACACATAAACCTTTGCGCGTGATTGGCTGAAATCTGGCACAGCACATTTCCTGACTACAAAGTTAATCCTCATCAAGAGTTTAAGAACTATTATATTATTATTGTTACCTTTTCCCATCTGTTTACTAAACGTCACCTTATAGATATAGTTTAAAAGCAACACAACACAAGATTTTGGTCACAACACTCATCAACGTCAAGCACCATGTATGACGATGACAGTATTTCACGGTTATGGGACATGACCAATGCAGCAAAACACCGCAGAAATACAGCTCGAGAAATCTTTGTTACCCTTCTTTGGCAAAAAGATGTTCCATTGACTGTCCTAGAATTCTTCAGGCAGGAGTGCAACAAGGCTCATTTGGACATGGAGCTAATAATTGGAAATCACAAGAGAAAAGGAGAGTTTCTTCCTCCAGCCATGGCTATGCGGGTGGTCGAGAGGGCGGACAACAAGGAGTACTGGCTCTATCTTGCGAGCCTAGCTACTGGATCACCCCTGCCAAAGCTGGAGAAACCAACTTTAGACCAACTTGACCGCTACACAGTCCTAGGCTGTCGCAGGTTACGAGACGCCTTACAGATTCTTGGGTTAAAGTTGTAAGCGAGTTAAGAAGAAAACGGCTCTTCCCCAGAGCCAACACATATTCCAAAAAGTGATTGAAACCAGGTCTGTTGCGAAAATCACCTATGCGATTAAATGATTAAAATATATTATATTTTTATGCTTGTGTTTTTAATAATAGTCTCTTTCCATTGGCAGAAAAGGTTTGTAGGTGTGATGCACAAGGATTGTTAAAAGCGGATAAACAGCTGTTGATACTGTTTTTGAGACAGTGTTCCAGCTAGTTGAAGTGCATGTAGTGCAAGTGTCATGGTGTGGATTATACCTATCAACTGCGTCTCCACGTCATTATAAAAACATGTCCCTGATGTTATAACACTACAATTTCACATTTGTTTATAATAATTTCTCCTTGGTCTATATCGTTTTATTAATTGGGGGAATATAAACAATCAATATGTCAATGTTGCCCATTCATGTGATCATTATATACAAATCTTTTTCTGAAAATGAAGTTCAAAAAATTCAGTCTATCATTCAGGCGGATACAGGGGTAATATAATAATCCAAGCGGCCGAAATTACCCCAAATGTACATCTGTTTTGTGAAATATATAGTCAACATCGATCATATCTCCTTTGGCCACTTTTGGGTGACTAAGTCCATTTCTCAGCAATTATTTCAGTGGCTTTCGGACAAAAGAGTGTTAAAATGACCGTATGGGGAGTCTGACATTGAGTTTGAAATCCTCAAATTCTCAAGTGCATGCATGGATAAACCATGACTCGCTGCGTAAACTAGACTCCATTTACTTCTAAAACTAGATTTTTAAAGACTAAATGAAGAAAAGTAATGATTTCAATTCTTTAGTTTAAGAGTTTATTATAGGTAACCGACTTTTCCTCTTGGCATAATACTATCATTATATCATTTTATTATGGATAAAGTAATACGAACTTACGACTGTAAAACACCCCCTACTCGATTGAGATAACCCCACTGTTATTCGTAGGTTGATACTTCCCCCATCCAATATAATTCCCTTGAGCATCTATTCACAGATCGTTGAGGGGAATTCGGACAATCAAATAAATAACCGACTTGATATAGACGTTTTTTCCTTACATAACTGATTTTTTACTGATAGAGCTTGGAAACGATGAGGGAGCGCAAAACAAAATATAAGACTTTCCATCTGATTTTCAGTCTCACTGTTTGACATCCATCACGGCATGTAGGCTACATGTGGATCCTCAATATTTCCCGTATTCGATCGATATTTCTCCTAAAGTCTAACATTCAAACGGGGGGAAATATACAAATCCAATATCTAATATATGCCCCATACGGTCGACATTTCCCAACCATGTACGAATCATTTTAGTTCTTCTTCTTTTGTGTGTGTGTGATAACTTCAGTTGTTTTAATCCTCATCATTTCGATCATTTTCATTCAGCCATTTTACCCTATAAATACACATTCCTTCTCGGTGACCTATAGTCCATTTCCCAGCGAATATCTTATGGGATTTAAGACCAAAAACAACAGTTTTGTAATGACCAAAGGGAGTTTGCTCTGAGGTATAACAAAAATTCTCAAACTCTGCCAGTCAGCAAGTTCATGGCTAAACCATCTCGCTTGCTATACCCAATTTACTTCTAAAAGATTTCTGTAAGACTATAATGATGAGAACTAGGACTATTACGCCCCCCCCCCCCCCCAACCACCGAATAGGCACAATTACCCCTGTCTCGATAATCGTGGATCGATATTTCCCCCATCCGATATAGTTCACCTTTCGTCTATCTTACAAGTGCTTAATCCAACCTTTTTAAAAGTCTGAGGAGTGACAACTTTTTATCAAGGTGGATTTGACAAGCAAAAGTGTTGAAAAACATCAACAAATGATGGATTTGGCTTTGTGTTAATTCAATATTGTTGTGATGATAACTTTTTCATCATCATTTCGATCATTCACATTTTTTCTCTATAAGCTGGCCAACACACAGGTCGACCCAGCCCCGAATAAGTCATTTCTCAGCAGTTTTGTAATTACCATAGGGAGCTTGCTCCGTGGTATGGCATCCACAATGTCCAAATTTGGATAAACCACTCGACGTACTGCTGATTTGCATTACACCTCAAATTCATGCCTAAACAATTATAACATATGCAGTCACCTATAATTTGCTTATGACAACTCCTTCCTGATACCATCCAAACAAATTATTAAAACGTGGCACATAAGTAAACGCCCCTTATGGTAATTAAAGTTAAACCGGGGTTGGGGGTTTCACGAAAATGCGTATATAAACCTGCTAAAATCTCACTATGAGGACATCGACTGGCCTCACAGTGTTACAACTTTTCGATAAGCTTCATCTCATTTTGCAATATCGCTGGCAAATTCTTCTGCGGTTAGAATTCAATTCAAAAACCGACCAGCCGTCTCCTGATTCAGCTCATCCCACCATATCTAAAGACACGGTTTAACTGAACCACACACCATCCACTGCTGGCACGGGTGAAATGGCTGGTAAGTTTATAGTTTTTATATACATGTATTAATTCTTTCAAGCGTTTGATGTACATCCGAATACACTCAAGTGGCTCAACGGTCTGTGATCCATTTATTTTTCTTACTTTATTTATCTTGACAATGCATCTCACAATAATAACCCAGTGAATATAGGCTATTGAATTAATTGTAATCCATTCATATTGTATAATTTGTTAAATTACTATTTTGGGGTAAATAAGCAAATTTTTATCGAAAAGAATAACATTTATGCTTACTCAACTGCAATTTAGTCAACTACAAATAGCTATAATCTCCTCACAAATAATTTTTTTTATAAAAAAACAAGTTGAAACTATCTCTTGAAATATATTTTATGATAAACACAGTTATAAAACAATAATAGATTGAGCCTCATTTCATTAGCCAAACATAGAAATACCATATACACAAATCTGAATACAATTAGTCCATTCAAGCAATTAATTGTTAATATTATTTATTAAATCTGAATACAATTAATCCATTCAAGCAATTGTAAAAATTATTTATTTCATGTAAAGATTACCTGCAAAAGTTATTCGAATAAAATGTCATGCCACTGATGCGAGGTTTTACAATTTTGAATAACATTGGTTAATCTTAAGAATTCTATTTACACCACGTGACATCACCATTAGGTGATGATGTCGCACGCTTCTTGTTTCTTCTTTTGCTGGGGGAGGGGGTAAATATTTACAATGGGTGACAGACAGGGGATGAAGGAGACTGGGAAGGCCGCTCAGGGCAACTTGTAAAGAATGCTCTTGCACTACATGTCTCACAGTCATACATATAGGTTAAGGCTTGATGAAACATAAGATTTATTATAATTATTCATTACTGAACTATTTTTTAAAGTGCCAGATTCAGAAAAGGATACATCTTTTGGTGTATTATTAAATCAAACTGAGGGATAAATTTTAAATGCATTTTTTTCCCGTTTTGAAAGATGACCATATTTGAGGCAGTACTGTCACAACAGGATACAATTGCCCAATATTTTCTCACCACATATGAAAAGACCAATGTTGGGCCTAATCTCATCCATAAGGAAAATATTCTGAGACCACTGGCAAGTTGACATTGTCAGGGGCAAATATAGGCTAAAAATTACGATTTTGTAAGTTAAAAAACATGCTATGAATGTTCTAAAAACAGCACAAGGGGGTGACACCATAACAAATAAATTCTCACAGAATGGTAAGGATAGTAAGTTTGATGTGATATGAATGATTTTTGAAATAATTTTGCATTTTTGCTGGGTGGACTTTCAAATATAAGCTAGAAACCACTTTTTAACCCCCCCAAACCAGCTGAAAATGGGCAAAAACACAAAATGAGCTGTTACCTATTACTATACCTATAGCTGTTACCAGGGCTATGTATGGATTTAAAAAGTATGTTTTGTTTACTTGCACCCCAAGTCCTTTCAACCTACAAAGTATTTAAAAAAATATATTTTGACCGTGGACACATATGTCAGGTATTAACGTGAAATGACCCTTAATCAGTCAATTCCATTGTTATCAGAAACTGCCTGATGACTACCTTCTCAGTTTTGGGAGTTAATATCTCTCTATACCCACTAATCTTAGTAATGAGTTGGAGGGGGGCCAAACATTCCCTCCATTACACCACCATACGTGAACCAATATTAATATAACCTTTTAGTCCAATTGTTTCTGTTTGCAATTGTACTGTATATAATTGCTGCTTTATTTATTTCAATGTCATTTTCAGCACGAAGGTCTAAAAGAGAAAGAAAAGAGAACCCAGATACTATTGCAGCAAAATATGTCAACCTCGGATGTGACCAAGACGGATTTGAAGTGCAACTGTTTGATACTAAAGGTAGGCCTATAGCCTAATGATTAAAATACGAAATAAAAATAACACCATTAACTATAACGTTTGTCTATAGTCAGATATATTTTGTACATCTTTTACCCTACATTGTCAAGTTTGCACAAGACGGGAATGAAATGATTCTCATCAATTCACTTTGAAAATAGGTTATTGTTCGCGTATTTACAAAGCTAAGCATTGGTTTGAATCAATAGACACAATCGGCGACTCCAGCTAGCGGTGGTCACGTGACGTTTAGTGGGTACAGAATCATAACAAACCCCCGCGCGCAGTGTTAAAGCACGGGGAGCTCAATGGGATTGTCGTAGTTTTCCGGCAGGTTGTTTGAAAGCTCTGTTTTAACCATCACCTACTGACTTTTTAACCTACCATATTGAAAAACACACGAACTTGGTTATTTTCAGAGACCTCACCGGAGCCATGGGACAAAGTTACACAAAGATTCCCTATACCGATTGCTTTCTCTCATTGGATACCGCCGTAAATAGTTATATTTAGTTTAGTCCCGCACTCCCATCAACACATCATTAGTTTTCTGTAGACTGTCTGGGCAGAGCCGTTGCTTGGGCACTCCTCTGGCTTCTGCCTCGGTCCGTCTGTCCTTTCCGTCCGCCCCTCCCGGCCCTCGCGCGGTTTTTCTCTGCCCCTCCCCCCCTCCCCCCGCCCCTTTGTAAAAAGAACATATATACTTGTCGCATCAAACTTTTTGTTTTTAAAGCTTGATTCTCACTCGTTATGGGGAGAATCTTCATATTAACCAAAACAAATTATAAGCCTTTTGAACACCTTGTGTGCGTATAAACCGGTCTTGCCTAACTATTTTCTTTGCATGTCCACTAAAAAATCTCTCATAAAATATGATGCCTATATCGAATATCATAAACAAAAAATCGTGGCTACATGATGATCTCATCCTCTGATTTGCTTGAACACGGCTATATGTATGATTTTACTCTTCCCTTTATAAACAAAACTTCCAGGATTGTTTGAGTGCCACTGTTTGTCAGAGCTTTACCAAACCATTTCGACAACGTCTGAAAATTGCAAAACTGGCCACACTTCCGTCTTCATGCTTGTTAAAAAAATTCCTTTTAGTTCTAAAAATATACATTAATAGGCCTACAAGTAAATTGTACATGGTGCAAATAAAATGTGTGTTGTCTTTAAGTATTTCTTCAGGTAGTTTTTGGCCTGGCAGGATTAATGTTGGTCACCGTAACATTGCGGAAATTGCGCAGTAATCCAGCAGAGTAGTGGTATTATATAGTGTCCGGGCTTTGCAAATTTATACATGACAACCACAAGTATATCAATCAGGGTGCATAAGATTTCAAAGTTTGAACTTAATCTGAGTCACTGGTGGTCCAGTTTAAAGCCTCGTCTGTGAGTACACACTTGATACATTCTACCATACTCTTCAAACCTGAAACATTTAATGGACGTCCTTCTTCGAAACGAAGAAGAAGGAACGGTGTTCGCAAAATTTTACCTTGTCCTTTTCTGGGTCGTATGCAACAGAGTCCCAAAAATGCCCCAGTTGCGTTAACTTGCAGTCCAAATATGGGACCTGATTGATAGGGTAATCGCCCAAGGAGTTCTAAGGGCAAATCTTCCAGATTTTTATGAAAACCACTTTTAACAGAGATGAGTAGTTTTGTTGTTGTATAAGCGTTGTTTATTATTGTTAATGGCTTGTCAAGCAGTTTACTGCTATGTTATCAAAGACCAGAATATCTGGTGTTTTCACTTTGGGATCTAGTTACTGCTCCTTGAAAACTTGGACTTTGCCTGGTTTTTCTGGGTTCAGGAGTGTTGTCTCCAGCTGCAAACAGCTTACACGAATGATATTCTTCTGAACTAGTGCTATCTTCACTTGAAGACTCAGATGAGCTCTCCATTTTATTTATCAATTTAACCACAGTTGAAAAGTTACTGGTGTGCGATGCACTCCCCGTATAAGTAACTTGCATTTCCAGTAAACATTTCTCTTTAATTGCCCTTATTAGCTCAGAAACACCCTATTTTCCATTTGAGTTAGCCATACTGCTCATAAAGGCTTGGGCTACATAAGAGGACAGTTTCGTCATGGTGGCTGGAAGAAAAATGACAAAATGTATACAAATTATAAATGTTTATCATTACATTTAATTTTACACTTCATTTGGCTAAAGCTTACCTCGAAAATATTTATGAAAGAATTTTAGGCTTGTTGTTTGGAATGGAAAAGCAAAAAAGAGAAGTTATTCTTGATACAGATTTCATTGAGACCAGCTGGAAGCAGACAAGAACTTATCAAAATTAAATTAAGGAGAGTGATTTAAGGTAACATCCCTGGCTATTCTCCTTTTCCAGAAAAAATACTCTAAAATCTTATCTCTTGAATCATTTTATCTCAAACTTGTTTGTAGAAAAGATAACACTTGCCAGCACAAAAATGTGGAGTTACAAAAGCTGTGTTGTTTTTTATGTTTTTCTTTATTTTGTGAAAATTCACTAATTTTTCTAGGTAATGATTTTTTCAAAATAGAGGGAATGTGCTTCAGTTATGAAACTTGTGGGTTGTGTCGTGTATATAAACAAATTATTTTAGGATGAAAAATAAAGGCATTTGCAGCTTTTTCAGTACACTTTCATTTGGCAGCAAAATCATTATTGAGGGCAGTGTATACAGTAACATATCATGCCATGGTGTGATATTCTCAGAGAATTTCCTTGTTGCTGAACCATGTCTTTCCCCACTACTGGCACTGGTATCGGGTACAAACTTCGGAATAAACTCTGGAGTATTCTTTAGAGATTTTGAGAAAGAAAAGCCTTGATCAAACACTCAAATGCAATAATAATCATGTACTTTTAACGCACTTTGATATGGAGGACGCCGCGTTTGTTGATGTTCAACACCCATCTCAGGTCACGTGACCGAGCTCGCGCAATAGGTCTATTGGTTGGGTGTAACACTATGAATATTTATGATCTCCACAATTTTGGTGCGTGGGAACACTCCCTAGACTGACAAAATAATAGTTCTCGCCTGCAGCCGGCCAGACGCCTGCAGCCAGAAACTATGTCATTTACACCCGGGCATCCAGCAGAGACCTGCTCGCGAGCTGGGGCGGCTGACACCAGGGTAGACACGAGTATCACATGATGGCTATCGAACGCTCTCGTGTAAGTGTTACGGGTGTAATTTTACCTCAAATTGCTCCTACACAAAAAATAATGGCATGTTTGGATTGCTTATGCAGTTACCTTTCTAAAGACACCAATATTGACGATGGGGCCGAAATTTGAAATTTCAGTTTTTTCGGCTGAAACTACCCTGTAAACCAAATTTAAGCCAAAATTTGAAGAGGGTAGGGTTTAACCCATTGGGTGATTTGACATGGGTCATTCCATGTCAAATCAACCAATGGTGGTACGGATTTGGCTGAAATTCATTTTTTTTTTAAAACATTCATCTATGGGTATAATGAGCACAAGCAAACTTTCCAACTCGGCGTCGTTTATTGAAAAAACACCAACATCGTTGTTGACCTTGGCAACACTTACCCACCAAGATTAATTAAACTTACACCATTTGTGTAAATACAGATCCAATCTACATCTGGACCCAATTTCGTCATGGAGACTCTTCTCCTTCATGGTCAGGCAGTATTTATAATAATACTAATACATAGTACATTGTACAACATAATGTGAATGTACTATGTATTACAAGAATTTAAGAAAACAAAATCTAAGTAGGTCTGTATACTTCGTCTTTGAAAGGGCAAGGGCACCAAGGCACCCTATGAGGAAATTGTAAATTTCTACTGATAGCGTTTCAAGGGCACCAAGGCAATGATCAGGGGGCATGGAGCCAATAGCCTTCGTTGCCTCCGTGAAGTATCAGGCCTGCTAAGGCCTGCTCAGGGTATCTTTTATTACTCATATCAATTTCTTATTTTTTGTTTTGCATCAAGGTGCTGAAAAGAACTATACAAGCCATCTTGTTTTGAGCCTGTAAGATTGATTTTGGATTTAAAACACAGCAGGAAACAATATAAACAAATAACTTAATTATACACCCCTGTATTAAATAAAAAGAAATGGACCTGTACATTATTTTACTTAATACCCCAAACACTATTTTATTAAGAAAGTGATACTTTATACATGTTCAAAGTAAAATTCCAGCAGCAATAGAAAGGTGTACTTAGTCTTATGTTAATTAAACTAAAGTTTGTTATTGTTTCAAATTAATGCCAAGAAATTCCAAATATCAATCTTAAAAGGCCTACATTACATGTACATACAATGTACCTACATAAAATTCAGGCTTGAAAAACAAGATGGCTTGCCATAGTGGTTCTTTTAACACCTTGATGCAAAACAAAAAATAAACAATTGAAGTTGGTGATAAAAGATTCCATGAGATTAAATTTTCTTCTTTTATACATGCACAATGGTCGTGTACTATGCATGTATGTACGTGTGTATTATCATACTGTTTATGGGCAAAATGCCCCAAGTTCATGAAGTTCAAAATACTGCCTGACCATGAAGGAGAAGAGTCTCCATTAACAAAATTTGTTCCAGATGTAGAATTGGACCTGTATTTACAATGGTGCGTGGGGTACAACCACATATGCCCACACAATACACATTGTGCAAAAAGAAGCTTTTGTTATTATCAATTATGAGTATGAGGGGGGGGGGTCTAAAAATGGAAATTAATTTTATCGGCAGATTCAATTAGTCCTTTGAGCAGACTGTAGAGAGATAAGAGGATGACTTAAACTGTTTTGAGGCCAGATTTGTGTTATTTGGATGAAAGTTCCCCTCGAGGTACATGTACCAATTCATAGCTTTGTATCTTATTTTAAGTGCTCTAAATAAAATGTCAAAATAGAACATATACAACAACGCGAATTACGCGCACTACGCGGTACCGTAATTTTTAAACGACGGAGTTGGGAATTTCTTTTTTTGCAAGTGCTCATTACACCCATAGATGAATGTTAGAAACGAATTTCAGCCAAATCTGAGAGGTGACCCGTACCAATTTTCAGAATATTGGTTGATTTGACACGGAATGACCCACATGTAAAATTAATTTTTATGCTCAACATATTATCTTTTTGTACATTTTTTGTTTAAATAAAATGTTGAGATTTAATTGATTTTAATCATAAAATGTTCATTAAAAGGAAGATTATGTATTTTATTTATTAATTTTAAAGAAAAATTCAGGATAAAACGTGTTGTTGCTTTTGCAAAGTCGAACTTTAAACCTTTGAATTGCCTGATATTCCAAAAGTTAATTGTGCACTTCCCACTCTGAATCCCAGTCCCAACCGACTGATCGACCGAGCCTACTGTATTTAGGGCATATTATGAGGGCCTTTTTTTTGGGGGGGGGGGGGGGGCTTTTTCAAGTATATTTTTTGGGCAGACAAATTTCATTAGTAAGAAAATGGAGATGAACAAAGAGCAGCAAAAGTGACAGTTGTTAACGGTAAACCCCAAACGTCGAAATATGAAGCATTCAAACTTTTCCTTCACCGAACAAAATTCCCAGCAAGAATATTAGGCCGTGTCCAAATGAATGGCTTCGGCAGTGGCTACAACCGGATCGCTGAAAACTCCTACTATTCAACCTTGTCGTTGCAGCCAGCAGCCATAGCCGTAGCCAAAGTCGCTTCATTCGGACACAGCATTATACCCCATGCCTCATCATCTCATCATGCTTGTAACACTAATACAGCCATACAAATTCTACATTTGAGTTTTTGGGTTGGTAGAAATTCAATGACACAACTATATATGGCAAGTTGCTAAATCACACTGATTTGCAGTCATAGATTGAGCATACACAAGGAACATTTATGATCTCTGCACTCTCCACGCACAGAGAGTGCGGGGACTTGGTGACCTGTGCAGCAATTGTATAACACAATGAATATTTATGATTTCCACACTCTTTGCACGTGGAGAGTACGAGGACAAGTTGCACACTGATGTGCAGCAATTGGTTGGGCATTTAACACAATGAATATTTATGATCTCCACAATTTCCCCAGACTGTCAAAATAATAATTCTCCCACACTTCCCACATGCGGAGTCTAGTTTCTTTCTTTCGTGTTAAAAATACAAAAAAGGTAAAACCATGCGCAGTTTTGTCCACAAGTTACTTTGTTAAGAGCTAATGGTGAGGGACCCTCTATCCAGTCAGTAATAGATGTCAGTGGGCTTAGCCCACAAAGGTTAATTTACTGCAAATAACATTAAATAATCCTTAATTTTTGTAATTGCCGTAACTTGCTTAATAAAGAAGTGTTTTTTTATATATATTCGTTTTGCACAAAGAAATATCAGCACTAATAAATAAGTTTCTTCCAGTTTTTTTAAAGGTTTTTTTTGGTCATGTGGCTAGTATCGACGGGGATGCACAGAATGTGGTACATACACCAACATTACACCTTAGGAAGGATGTGGACCCCCCCACAAACCCCCACAACCACAACCACACACCCACACCCAACCCCATATCCTTACACAATGGGGGTTATGGGGAGGCTATTGTGACTGGTGTCACTTTTCTTTAGAATTTCTCTGTGGGATAGCATTGTTCCTTTTGAATTTCCTTGTAATTTGAATATCCTTAGGCACCAAAGTGTTCCATTGTTTTAGGTACCACATAAGCTGGTCAGTGTTTAAGTACACCGTACCATGCATTGCGTTTGTTTAAGCAGAGTGCACCAAGTTTATTTTTGAACTCATTTGTTATAATGGCCCTGGTCTTGTAATAACAAGAGGCGTCAACAAAACCACACACCTGTCCGTTTTTACAGATCTGTGATTTAACTTGTTGCTTTAGAATAAAAAGTGGCATGCTTCCTGTTGTGCTATGTTTGTAATGCAACTGTAAAAGGCAATGTCTTTTTTCTTAACGAGATGAGCTTTGCATTACGGGATGTTTACAATAATTGTGACCAGCGGTGTAGGTGGCCGGGGGGGGGGGGGGGAGGCACGTGCCCTGCGAACAATTCCAGTGCCCCCAGGTGCCCTCCCCCATCCTCGAAAAAATCCTAAGAGTGTCTCCTCCCCACAAAAAAAGTAATTAATTTTTTTTTAAATGGGAAAAAGGCTTGATAAATCAGGGCTAATGACGTCATGATTTTCACTTCTGTCCCCCACTGAAAGTCAGGCCCACTGGCCCCTACTGAAAAAGTCCTGGTTACGCCGCTGAATTTGACAACTGAAAAATAAAAAAAGAACTATAGGTGAATTTAATGAATGAAAGGACGGGTGAATAGGAGAGGGACGAATGAAACCTAATGACAAAAAGGTTCCATTATTCGTATGAAAGGTGCAGCAAATCTATTTCAATTCAATATCAATTTTCTTATGAAGGACGAGGTGTGGTAGCTAGGAGAACATTCGAGAAAGGAGATTTTTTATTGGAGTACGCGGGCAAACACATTCCAGCAAGAGAAGGAGAGGATCTAGAACAGAGTTCGTCGTCCGGTTTCCGTTATTTCTCTTCCATAAACGGAAAGCGTGTTTGGTAAGCAATCGCATACAAATAAAACGTTGTTATCTGTTACTGTAATAAATCAACACTGTCTGCCCATCCCATATATTGTCAAAATGTAATGTTCATGTGCACTTTTCAAACTATTTAATTGTGCCCGCAACCAATAACAAACGACAATTAGCTAGAAATGTGTATCAACAACAGTTAGAATTAAAAATTAACCGGTACTCGAACAAAGCTGAAATGACGTAGAATTTGAAAAAAAATTTTACTGTCAAAGAGAAATATGATCAGCAATTAAATACCGGAATCACCAAAACCACTTGATGAGGGAAAAATGCTTTTGAGACTTGGGCCTGAATAAAAACCTTTACAAACAAGTCTTTTGGTAACGATAACAATACGTTTAGTTATTTATCCAATTTGTAAAAATAAGGTTACCATAATTCGAAAAGCAAGCAAGCAGTACTCTTTTGTATCGTGAATTTTTACAGAGATTTGCAACAAGACTACTTAAGAACAGAAGAAGTCATCAAAATTTCCAGTGGTCCGTATCTACTATGTAATGTTTAATGTACCCTTATGTTATTTCCCGTTTTATTTATTTGATTGTAGTATTGATGCTACTGATGAGCCATCACATGGGCCCCTTCTTGGAAGATTAGTGAACCATGGAAAGAAGCAAGAAATAAATGCCAAAACCAGAATACTTCAAATGAACAGAAAACCAGCAATGTGTCTCTTTGCTCTCAAAATAATCATTGTTGGGGAAGAAATTCTTTATGACTACGGTGTAAAGGATTTGCCTTAGGAGGAAACGAAGGTAAAATATTACATGACTTCAATTATAATTTTATTTTTGCTTATTTGAAAAAAAAAGTCTAAGGGGATCCACGTTTTTGGCGGTGGGCCCAAACCGGAGTATTGGGTTGAAAGAAGATGCTGTGAAGTTTTTGCATAAGTTCAGGATTTACTTTGGAGGAGGTATTTTTTTTTTTTTTAAGCGCTTAAACCCGTATTGAAAAGAAACTACTTTTCACTGCTCAGCAATTCTACTAAATTAAGACAGTCTGAGGTACCACATGTTTCTTACAATAATATGACCAGAATAATTCAGAACAAATTATAGGAATCAATATTTAACAAACATTTTATTCTTCATTTAACACTACAGGAAAAAGAAGCCTCATCAGAACTTTTCCTTTCATCAATAGCAAAGATTGATAACGGACAGGGCCAATTACAACCTCCATCAGCGAATAAAGAAGACACTCAAACTAGAGCAGAAGATGCCACCGCTGATGAACAGGACCAATCACAACAACCTCTAGCGACCCTGATAGAAGGCACTCAATCTATAGCAGAAGATGCCATCGCTGATGAACAGGACCAATCACAACAACCTCTAGCGACCCTGTTAGAAGGCACTCAATCTATAGCAGAAGATGCCACCGCCGATGAACAGGACCAATCACAACAACCTCTAGCGACCCTGATAGAAGGCACTCAATCAATAGCAGAAGATGCCACCGCTGATGAACAGGACCAATCACAACAACCTCTAGCGACCCTGATAGAAGACACTCAATCTAGAGCAGAAGATGCCACCGCTGATGAACAGGACCAATCACAACAACCTCTAGCGACCCTGATAGAAGGCACTTAATCTAGAAGGCATTCACCACATGATATCATATTGCAGGCTGAAGAAGATGCCAAGGCCAGTGAACAGGACCAATCACAACAACCTCTACCGACCCTGATAGAAGACACTCAATCTAGAGCAGAAGATGCCACCACTGATGAACAGGACCAATCACAACCTCTAGCGACCCTGATAGAAGGCACTCAATCTATAGTTGAAGATGCCACCGCTGAAGAACAGGACCACTCCCAACATCCTCCAGCAAACCTGATAGAAGGCACTCAATCTATAGCAGAAGATGCCAAGGCTGGTGAACAGGACCAATCACAACAACCTCTAGCGACCCTGATAGAAGGCACTCAATCTATAGCAGAAGATGCCACCGCTGATGAACAGGACCAATCACAACAACCTCTAGCGACCGCAATGGATTTACTTTGCAGTATCCTGGAAGGAAATGTTGTTTTAAGAGAGGAAGAGAACATGATTGAACACGATCCAGAGATCCCACAGAGTCAGTCGAATGGACAGGACCGGTCACACCACCTTTCATCGAATCCAATTACAGATGATGATGTCCAACTTCAATGTTTTCAGAAAGACAGTTGTGCCTCCGATGACAGAGACTCGGACAGTGATGATTCATATGACCCCTCACTGGAGCCTAATAGTAATACCGATTCTGATTCTGATTCTAATTCTGATCGAGATTCCTCAGATATTACAAAGGAAGCCACACTTGCGCCAGATTCTAGCCAACCCCGAGATAAAGAAGAAACAAAACAGCCATATAAAAAGCCGTACAGATTTTGCATATTCTGCAAATCTGCAAAATCAAAGCTTTCTCAGCACATCGTTAAGCAACACGCAAAACACGACCGAGTCAAGGCTGCATTGAAACTTCCTTCACGAGAACAATCGTCAATGTTTGAACTCTTTAAGAAAGAGGGTATTTTAGAACTAAACAAAGGGCAGGCTAAAACATCAAACCCTTCCTACCATCGCGAACGTAAATCAACTAAAGATACTACTTTAGTGATGTGTAATATTTGTTCTGGATTCTATTCCCGGTCATATATTAAGCGACACAGCAACGGATGCCAGGGAAAGTCTGAAAGCTGTCAACCATCAGTTCCCATACCAGTATCATTGCTGCAATGCGATGAAGATTATGGAGGCCGATTTGTTGCCGAAGTTTTGATGAAGTTCAGACAAGACAGAGTTGGAAAGGTTTGCACCAGCGATCCTGTGCTCCTAAAGATTGGTAGGCGGTTGTGGTACAAGCAAAAAAGAAAGGTTGACAAAAAAATAGAGGTAAGAAAATCTGTCATGACAGACATAAACGGATGGCCAACCTATATCTGCACATGCTTGACCAAGAGGAACAACTAGGACCCTTCAAAAAGAAAGGAGGGAATATCGCTGACTTGTTCTACCGAAGTAACTTTCACCATCTAGAGCAGGCAATTGATGTATACACATCTCGTGATGACGCTGGCGAAGGAAACGATATAAAATCAGGTTTGAAGTCGTCGTTGTACTGGCTTCTTAAATCCACTTCTAAGCTTTTAAAGGCATTATACCTAATTGAAGACGCGGATGAACAAGCAGGCGATATTGACACTTTTGTGTCAATTTTAGAACTGAACAAAGATTACATGTTCGGTGACGCCATTTACAAAGTGAACCAACAGAGACAGATTCGCCTTAGACGGCCTGAGGAATTGCCAGTCGAAGAGGACATTAACAAACTGAGAAAGCACACTCTTGAAAGGATGGAGGAAATTACATCTGACGAATACGAATTTTGGGATTCCAGCAGATATGTAGAGTTAAGGGACTTGGTTGTTTGCCGCCTGACGCTATTCAATGCTAGAAGAGGGGGTGAGCCATCTCGTTTACTGAGAAGCGAGTGGGAAGATGCTGAAAAGGGGGTCTGGCTGGACACGAAACAAGTTGAAGCTCTTGATGACCCCATTGAAAAAGCTTTGACAGAGACCTGCAAGATAGCATACCAAAGCGGGAAGGGTAACAAACACCTTGTCCCCTGTTCTCTTTCCAAGGGACACGATTTACCCTATCAGAAAGTTATGCAACAAGGAGGCTCGCTCTGTCGTGTCAATCGATGAGAAGAACTCATTTCTATTCCCCAGTACAAATGGTTCGGACAATCATGTGTCTGGATGGTGTGTCTAGATGGCACGCTGTTAACAACGTGTGTGATAAAGTTGAACTAGTTAACAGATCTGTTGTAACAGCAACCAAAAATCGTCACCGAGTCAGTACATTGTTCGCCCTGATGGATGTACCCGAGCACGACCGGCAGTTCATCTACAAACATCTGGGACACTCTGAAGAGACTAATCGGAACATATACCAGACACCCTTGGCACTCAAAGAGCTCACCGTAGTTGCGAAGAGATTGCTTATTATAGATGAAGGTGAGACAACAATGTAATTCATAGCCACATATTCGTTTTTGTGTCCGAAAAGTCGGCAGTTGTTATTGAAGAAGTAACACAGAACAAACTTTGTTAACTGTGGAATTGTACGGCAAAACGAGATCAAACTAATTTAAAATGTTTATCTTTCATGTCAAAGCAGTTTTTCCAAGTTGAGTTGTTAGTGGGCTATTTATTTCAATGGCATTGTATATAAATATGTATTTTTGTTTTATAGAGACCATGCCCTCCTGCAGCAAATCTACAGTCAGTTTGTTAACAATTTCTGTAGAGGGGAAAATACCAGTAGAACAGAAATAACCAAAGTACAGTTAACCTATACACGGAAGGTTGATGTCTAATGCTAAAAACAAAAAGTAGATGTGATAAAAATTGTGAAATTTAAATAATTTCTGGAAATCTTTTTAACACAAACTCATCGACTTGTTAAATTGGTAGTATTGACTTTTTGGGACATCATTTGTTCATTTTCTTTACAGACAGTATGTCTTCCTGCAGTGAATCCACAACCCATACATCAAAGACCAACTCGCCAACGACCAGTGACAATGGAGATGGTAAGTAGCAAAGATGGTATAAAGTGTTGCTTCTCAACCAACTTGGAGATTCCAAAAATGATAAATTTTTTCCAATATCTTTGTCATTTAGTTATGAGTTCATCCACATCTGTCGAGAGCGCCGCTGTTACTCATCAAAAAGGACTCAGTGGTGAGTTTTATACAAACTTTGAGCATACCATGTACCAGCAACGTCAAAAGTAACAATCAAATTTATACGGCATCTGAGAATTGGGGGACCATTCTGACAGCCCGTTAGTCCACAATGTTTGCTATTCAGTGCGTTTTGTTTGTCGGTGTGTTTGTCTGTTTGTTTGTTTTGTTGTTGTGTTTTTTTTGTTGTTTTTTTCAGTTTTGTTCAAAAAGGTACCTAATACTGTTCGATTTTTGAACCAATAGGCTGTCGGACTAAAGAGCTGTCGGACTAATGAGCTCTCAGAATATCGATACAAAATAATTGACTTAATTAAAACTATAATGACTATACAAAGTTGTTGTTTCCATACAGGACACGCTTACATAAGATGGGGACCTGAACAGACAAGTTTGGTAACCACTTACTTTCAAGATTATATGTCTGGAAATGCTGAAAAGCAACTTCCAGGTAAGAGTGTATTTTTTCGCTCAATATGCTTTTCATAATACGATACACTGTACAGGTCTACCTATTACTGGTTGGGCAGAGCATACTGTCCGATACCCTCACTATACCCTCACTAGTTCTTTACAGAAACTTTCTTTTTTCCCAAGAAAATTTGATCCATAAAATAGCTTCTTATCCCATATCTTCCACACACAAAAAACTTCAGATTGTTAAATGTAACTCCCGATCCCCAAACCCTTGATTCGTTTTCGGGGTTTTTTGTCGGATGTCGAGATGTCACAACCATCTGATTTGGCTTGGTCCAATCATCCAATCCTTGATTATATAATTGATGTAGTGACACTGCAATCTCACCTGCAAATATTCTGATTAAATTGAATTCATCCAAGAAATTGCTTAAACGAAAATATTTGGTCACAACCTCAACTCATATACAATCGAACTAAATGTTCGTAAAATTGGCACTCAATTATTACAGTATTTTAAAGGAAAGTGATTTCTTAGATGCAATTTTAAATGGCTATTGTGAATTTTGTTCTTTCATTTTGCCTGTTATCTACAGGTCGAAAAGACATCATCAAGTTTCTGAAGCAGCACCCAGACTTTCCTCATAGCTGGCAGACGGTGCACACCAAAGTTATGAATGAAGTAAACGAAAATAAAACGCCTCACTCGCAAAAGACAGAAAGAATGGGAGGGATAAACACAAAACAAAACATTTCTAAAAATAATACATTGTACATGGCAATTTCTGTTTTTTTATAAAGAAGGAAAAAACTAAAAGATGCATTTTGTCTCAATCTTTTTGAAAATTTACGATATCAATGTTAACTTTTCTTTCAATCCGCCAAAGATCGGGACGTGCATCTTTCAGTAAAGTTGAGCTTCAAACCTTTCACTTTCACCCTTTTAGCCTTAATAAAAGTGCACAGAACAATAAATACATATAATATAAACATTTTTAGGTGTTCGGACTCGTCGAGTCCGAAGACCTGAAGTTTTTGTTCGGAACAGCTATTCTTTCTGTCGAGATTTTTCTTTTCTTTTTAGCTGTTCCGAACTTTTAGTCGGAACAGCTATTGTTTCTGTCGAGATGTTGTTATCTATTATTATTTCATTTTATCACAGCATGCAAAAGAAAGATCACATCCTCCTTTGTGCCATTAACTCCTTGAGTTGGGCTACGTCCCGTAGCCTTAGATCTCAAGGGTCTTTCTCAAGATTCTCGCTGTTACTAAGAGCGACTTCTTCTGTAACAGATCTCCCTCACTGTTGATATATATATTTTATTATTATTACTACTTTTTATCTTTTTTTCCCTAAAAACGTATTGACTTAACATGTGACTCTTTTAAAAGCCATATGTCCTTCTAAGAATTATCAAAGTAGACAAATCATATATCATTATACATCATCAGAAAGGTCATCGAATACATCAATTTACTTGTTTACTTACCGTCATCCCGAGCAAACGTATTTATGTCCCGAACAAACGTATTTCTAGTTTTAATGTAAAGGGCACTTTTGTACTTGCGATTGTTGATGAAACTCAATTAGTATGACCACATAAAGTGATAGTTCAACATCTGTTTGCGTTAATTCAAAACTCAGGCTACTTTCAATTGAATTTAACTTACATGTATAAAGTGTTGTCACTCCTCGAAAGTTTATGAGGTTAAACTTCATCATAATTGCATGTATAAAGTGTTGTCACTCCTCGAAAATTTATTAGGTTAAACTTCGTTTCATTTCATTTCATTTTTAAGAGTGGAGATGACGGACCTCCCATTATAGTAAGCCCATTTCTTTCCTTAATCTCATTCTATTGTTTACTGGTAGACCATGAGTGACTGCAATTAAACATAGTATAAGACATACATTCAGCATCAGTTTTTTCCCTATTTCGATCGATATTTCCCCTTTAGTCTACCATTCAAACATGTTATAGGGGGAAACATACAAATCCAGTCTAATGTGATGTAGGTCTAATAATTATAGCTGACATTTTCCAAAAATAATTATACAAATCACTTCAATGTTTTTATTCAACTTTATTAGGTGTTCGGGCAATACGCCCGGAACACCTCTTGTTTTTGTTCCGTTTTATTTTTTCTTTATTTTTTTTTCTTTATACTTCTTCTTCTTCTCCCCATCGTTTGTCCGCTAACAAAAGCACATATAAACTTGAAATTTCTACCATAGTTAGATAAACCGTTTTAATTAGGTCATGATGACGTCATCAGGTGTCAAATTACAAGGTTTTTAGAAAAAAATGATTTAATTCTGTAACAAATCACACTTATGAGGCCGGCGGTTGTTTTATGCGGGATCAAACTTTCGTCATATAGGTCCTTTTTTTTTGTCACGTGCGTGACCTCACATGACCTCTATCTACTTCCTGTCGAAACAGGAAGAAAACGGAATGGCCTTGTTATTCAGAATTGGCAAACTTCTTAAAGTTTTTTTAAACAGTGTTATAGTCGAGCAAGACTCTGGTTTTAAAAAATAAGACAAGACGTCATAAAAGTAAAGAGCGCCCTCTAGCGGCAGGTTGAAAACAGCTAAAAATACACTTTTACTAGATGTCTGTGGCGAAGTTTATGATAATCGTTTCAAAATT
>JAUELU010000013.1:5802766-5820471 GCA_032357145.1 Evasterias troschelii
GAGCTCCGATGAAAAATTGGCATCGGAGACATTCTGTCCGATGACTTGTCCCGGATTAATTTTGACAAGACCCCTAAACATTTTGAGCTACAAGCCCTGCAGTCTTGTGAAATTTTACCCCAAATTCGACCCCTGTCCAATTCAGGCATGTGATTGCTCAGGATCTTTCCTGATTTTAGGATTTTCTCAAAACCTCCTTGAGCCTCCATGTTTTCTTTAAAAAGGTGAAGCAATCACCAAAGGGAGAAAGAAATAATTCACATAATTGTGTCCACACCTGTAGGCCCTATTTCTGATGCTGCACAGAGTCTGTAAGCCTCCTAACTTGTCTTTTGGATGGGATGTAAAGCTGTAGGTTCTGTGTGTTGTGTAATGCACGTAAAAGAACCCAGTGCACTTATCGAAAAGAGAAGGGGTTCGCCCCGGTGTTCCTGGGTTGATTGGCTGCATATTGCACCAGTACCAGCACCTTGTGAACCGTTATACGGTGCTATGTAAACGAATAGGTCTCATACCTCAACAGGCAACTCCACATACCTTGTAGGAAAAATACTGAGCGTTTTGAGACGCCCATTGGGTGTAGATAAAGCGTTATATAAGAACTGTGTATTATTATTAATACTATTAGTATCTGGGAGATTTCGAGTTTGAGAATAAAAGGGACTGAGACCCACACGCCATTTGTCAGGAATGTTCACAGTCATCCAATCTCATCCCTGCCGATTTGAGCTCTGTTGTTTTTACAGAATGCGTTCAGCAAGACACAGTTTGATGGGAACTGAATTAAAAAAAACACTTCTCCTCTTTCACAACAGCGTCTGAAGATACTTACACCTCGTCAGACAGACCTGAATCTGGACGAGCTGGTGGAGAAGTTCCGTGAGCGCAAGCGCCTGCATCTGGACGTGGAGTTCCGTACCAAGTACGAGGAGGAAGAGAAGCGTCGCCAGTGGCAGCAAGACCAACGTCTGATGGAGCTCCAGAAAGCATCCGATGCTAGGAGGAGACAGACCGAACTTGTGGCCAGGATCAAGTCAGTTTTAACATTTCTGATTTTTCCATTTTATCTTCTTTTTTATTGTCTTCTTCTTCACTGTTAGTGTTCACCCCTCGCTTTTGTGTGTGCTAGAGGGCAAGGAAAAACTTATGAAGTCTATGAGAAACTTTTGAAGGACGTCCAAGGCCAAGACCAGGGCCCTATTTCATGTACATGTAGTTTCTTTTTTTTTTTTTTTTTTGAAGCAAGCACAAAGAATTGTAGCAAAACACAACAAAATTAAGCTTACCGGAATAAGATTACCAGCTAAAATATCATGTCACATGTACAATCTGTGACTAGTATCTTGCTAACTTTTGTTGTAAGTTTTAAGCAAAAGGCTAATTTGTACTTAAACAGCTCTATGAAAATGGGCCAATGTCCTCTGTTGCATTGGTGTAATTCCAGCCCTGATGATGAAATTGTTTTTGTAACTGTTTTTAAAAATAAAAACGGCACAGCAGTTATTCTGAGGGTAGTGAGTTTGGCTGCTTGGAAACATCTGTTACAGCACAGACCCCTTTCATCGGTTGCCATCGCTGAGGACAAACAATGAAAACATGCACGCATGTCTGCGCCACGCACATCTCACAGCCAATAATAGGTCTTCCTTTGACCTCGATGAGGGCGCTGTTTGAGGTTGGGATTTCATATGCAAGGAGTCTACACATGAATCATTACTAAGATAAAATAAACAAAGCCAAGAAAATCACACTATCTTGACAGAACACACATGATAGACAAACTAAAAGTGTCCTAACTTTTCCATTTGTTCATCTTTCAGGGCTGCTACTGTTGAGATGCCCAAGCCGCCACCCAACAAGACGCTAAAGGCAATCACTGCTCGACGTGAGATGGTCTTGAAGAGGGAAGCCTCAGAGATGAGGAGACAGATTGCTGAGTTTGAGAACCAGATGAATCGCTCCTTAAACATGACTCAGGAGGACAGGTAAGACCATCTGAGAATGCTACAAGTACATATGACGTGGTCTCCGCATCAATCAGCCACTAATCTCAGCATATGGGGTCCCCCCCCACTAAATAAACTCCCATAGCAAACAGTGCGACCGCTTATTATTCAAAAGTACTTTTTACCCTTTCAACTTGAGCCTATGTAAAATCGGTTACCAGGGATTGATGCAATAAATAAAAAATTTAATCGAAAATATGCCAGAAATTTCTTTTTAAAACCTCTTGGGATGTAAACAGTTAGATGTGAATGTAGCTCTAAATGTAAGTTTTATAGTGGTGTATAACGTTAACCGGGTTTATAGTAAACAGTCATTTTAATAAATAACCTGAGCACATGATGCAAAATTGTCAAAAAAAATAGTTGAGTTTAAAGGTCTCATAGCTTTGTACAGTAAAGAGAAACTTTGGGAGTGACTCCTAATCTCTTACCTTCTGCTCAATTTGGTCATGGGTTGTCCCAAGGCCTGTTAAGTTTATCTTCGTCCGAGCATCAATCTTAAAAAAATGGCCCTGCAACTCTCAGCAAATAGGACCATATCTTTCAGGGCTTAGGTCATCCGAAACCATTCAAGTTGGAATCCAACATACTCCAGGTTGCAATTTGGCAAAAATTGTACATTGTACTCATTTTATTTGGCTCTCAAATCTGTCTAGTATAGAACATTTTAAGGGCCTACAAAATTCAAGTATATAGGGCCTCAACAGAGACCAAAGCTCTGTTTACTCCCTTTTTACTGAAAAGGATTTTTTTTAATGGTGGCAATCCTGCTTAGATTGTGACAAGTTCATGTCAAAGTAGTCTAGTGCACCAGACTCAAGTTCTGGTGGCTTATAGTCATCAGGTTGCTGGTTCGAATCCTGATCATGACACTTGTGTCCCTGAGCAAAACACTTAACTATAACTGCTTCTCTTCACCCAGGGGTAAATGGTACCTTAACACTTATGGTTTTTGGGGGTATTTTTTTTTGAAGAGATGCTGATGAAGAAGTGGCAACTTATCTGCAGGAGCAAGAAAAGGAAAAGAACAAGCCAGAGTTAGTGCAATTAATTAAGGTAAGACACAATTTTTGTGGTAATATATTTTTTGATGTGTGTTTGTTTTCTGTTGTTTCTATCTATGTTACTCGTTTATTTTGTCTCTTTTCAAGACAACTTGTTTGTAGCCTGTAATATGCTACAGATCGTCTTTATTAAATGTCAATGCTCAGCAATGATACGCACCAAAAACTGTTAAAAACTATTCTTTTATTATCCTTGACCTGTAAAATTACAATAATTACTGTTGACGAATAAACTTATAACTTGGTGAATAATTTGAGTTGGCGGTAGGTGGGGAGTTGACTATTGAAGTAGATTATAATATAGTGGCTAGGTAGCTATAGGTGGTTGTCGTTAGATGTAACAAGTGTAAGGTGACGTAAGGTGGCGTTAGGTGGTTCGATTTGCTGAGCTGCCCAGGTATTTGTGGCATAGATGATTGAAATAAATGATTTTTTCTACTTAATATTTGGCAATTTGTTCGCTGACAAAAAACAATAAAATAAGGTGACTCTTGAAATAGCGCCCTCTATTGACTTCCTTAAAAGGCGAGGCGCTGCACAAAAAAGTAAACAAAACAATATTCTGACGGCTAGATTATTCTGTTTTCCTTGGTCTTGTAACCCGTGCTCATAGTCAGTGGTTTTTAAATAAGTCTGTTTGATCGGTAGTAAGTTTTTCAAAAGTGTTTTTTTGCCGTGCCACTGTTTGTGACTGTTTTACTTCCTTCCCTCAGCCTGCTTCCAATGATCAGTACATCAATAAGATCAGAAAGCGCCTTCAGGAGGATGCCACTGCTCGTCAGGAGCGAGAGAAGAGACGACGCAAGGTGCTGGTTGATCAACTGAAGGCGCATGATGCTCAAGAGGTCAGTCATAATTTTGTTATCCATTTACTCTTGGGACTGTTAATTTGCGTTTTCCTTTCACTTCTAGGGACTTGAAGGTTTTTTGTTCATAGATTGGTAAATACTCCAAAAATGAATGACCATAATAACTTACTTGGTGAGAAGCACTGTAGATGTTGATAGTATAAACTATTCTGAGAAAGGATTCACTTAGAAGTAATATGGTTTGGATAAATTTTCGCCTCAAAATTGTAAAATATGATTTAAACGAACTAATCGCTTCTCAGATTTCTAAGGGTTGTCGTCTGTTCGCAAATGCTGCGGCCAGAGATGCGTTTGGTACCCCCTGTCACCTCGCTTAACGTTGGTGGATTCACGGACAAAGCCTTCACAACTGCTGGCCCTAAACTTTGGAACAATATGCCCTCTCACATCAGATCACTGGACACTGTTTCGTCATACAGAAGCAACTTAAAAACTCACCTGTTTCCAGTTGCCCTTTAAAATGTATTTATTTTTCATTACCTCTTGTTGCTGAGCGCCATGATCTAGATGGAATGGCGGTATAGAAATCCTGTTATTATTATTATTACTATTATCATTATTATTATTATTATTATTTTTATGGATTCAACGTTCAGTGAAAGTACTGTGACAGTTTTTTTGCTGTCAAAAAAAAGCTCACATAAAAGACCTCAGAAGAAATATGATTTTTTTGAATGACTTTTGTGACCTCATCTTGTCATCTACACCTATAGCAGCAAATTTCAACACATCAAATTGTTAATATCTTTTTGAAAACTAATATCTCTGGTCAGTTTACATATAGTATAAGTCATTGTTCAGATTGACAACTTGGCTCAAATTCACGTCTCTGCTTACTGCCGAATTCTGCGCTTGCGATCACCATTCTTTGCTTACAGGGCAAGCACCCAATTTCTGCGCAGGCTGAGTAAGCAAAGAACGCCTAGTGACAGGCAAAATTTCCCTGCTAACCCGTGAAATTTTGTTTGAGGTAAGTGCGGAATCCCTTGCTTCCGCCAACTCTTTGCTTAGGGTAAGCAGAGCCATGAAATTAGGCCCTGATCATCCAATCTGCATTCTTTATTGTACTTTATATTCTACACAAGTGATTTATTGAATTGCTCTAGAAACCAACAAACCACAGTTTGTGAAAAAAATTACAATGAAGCTGCAATAACAGTTCCTTGTAATGTACTAAAATGGAGCCGTATTCTTCTGTTATCATTCACAGGAAGCACGTAGGGAAGAGCTTCTTGTGAACCGTCTGATGCGTCAGTCGCAGCAGGAGCGACGTATTGCAACCCAGCTGCTGCAGTTACGCCATGAGAAGGCGGTCATCTGTCAGAATCGCATCTTCAGAGAGCAGCAGTTTGAGGAGAGACGGCAGAAGGACTTCCAGGAGGCCATGGACAGGGAGGCTGTAAGTGTCAAAATTCCTTATGGCGTGTCTTGGACGAGCAGTTAAGAGCACCGGACTCAAGCTCTGGTGTATCATTTGATCAGCAGAGAGTGGGTTCGAGTCCTGGTCGTGACACTTGGTGTCCTTGAGCAAGATACTTTACCATGATTGCTTTTTTCTATAGGTCCAGTGTTCTATGCATGGGAGTACACCCAAAAGAACCCAAAACAATTAACGCAATAGAGTAGGGGGTAACCCTGGTGTTTCTGGTTCACATAGCAAGCACCCTTGTTTACAGGTTTCCTCAGGCTTGCAAGCTACAGTGATTAAGTTCACTTATGAGGCATCCTTGGTTTCATTATAGAAAACAACCTGATTATGCTTCAATTGAAAGTTTATAAAACTTTCACTGATTTGTTTGAATATTATTAGGCTCTTTTTAACTTTGTATCAAAAACACTGTTACTACCTGCTTGTTTTGGCCTTAGGCATTCCTTACACCATCTCAACTCTTTTGGAGTATGCAGTACTGGCAATCAATTTAGCGCACAGGCGGCTAAATATTCACATCCATAATCTCTTTAATCCATTTACTCCCGGGTTATGAAAACAAATTCTTATGACTCATTGTTACTAGTTATTATTATTATGACTCGGCCATCAATACTTTGATGCTCCAGCCTACTAGACCACGACATGCCCTTGTCTGTGGAAGATTTCAGAATGTGTGGCAAAATTGACACGCCTTTAGCATGGCAACCAAGGCAGCTTGCTCCTGAAGTAGCATCAGTGGTTGCACTTGATCATATTGCGAACCTGGAATTTCATCTTTGAGCAGTCACGACTATTTTCAATTTGCAAAGGGCACTTCCATTAGAAAATCTGAAAGTCTATGGGAAACTTTTGAAGGGGCACCAAGGCAAAGAGCAGGGGCACTAAAGCAACGACCCATGGCCTCTGTGCAATTCTAGGCCTGATTTGACATGACCTTGTTTCCTTTCATTTATAGGAGCTGGCTCGTCTTGCCAAGCTGGAGTACATTGAGCAGACTAAAAGAGACAAAGAACTCCATGATAAGATTGCACAGGATCGAGCTGAGGCCAAGTACAGGAAGCGTTATAACATCTGCAGGGACGTCCTGCTGGATGTGGTCGACTTTGCCTGCAAGGTCGGCAAGTACAGGGAGCTCACCGAGAAGTAAGTTTGATTAATAAATTAAATGTAGAACACTATACCACCATTATTTTTGTTTGTGAGTATACTGTCTGCGGAAAGAAAGTCCACAGTCTACTTGATATGATTCAAACCCACAACCATTGCATTTAAGGATGTCTTGACCAATTGACCAAGGCAGGTACCCAGTGATGAAATACCAGTTCGAATCCTGTAATAGACCCCTTGCCTATGACATCACAAGCCCAAACTGGACCCTCAATGAGGTCCATAAAGACCTATCATTGGCTGAGAGTTTTTACTGAACGCGCACGTTTCCATAGTTTGACCTCAGCGGTGGTGGCCAATGCCAGGGGGTATACTAGCAGTGGCTTCTGCAGTCATTTTGATTGATAAAATAAACGCATTAATAATGACAATAATTGTGGCTTTTTATATAGTGCTCATATCCATCGCTCAAAGCACTTCAACACTCAGTATTTCCTATAAGGCATTTGGAGCCATGTTTTTGAAGTATGAGACCTATTCCTTTACATAGCACCATGTAATGGTTTACAAGGTGCTGTGGCGCAATATGCTGCCAATCAAACCAGGAACACCGGGGCGAACCCCTTCTATTTTTTCGATAAGTGCATTGGGTTCTTTTACATGAACTACACAACACACACCAACAGCTTTAAGTCCCATCCAAAGGACATAGCAATAATGGTTAAGTGTTTAGCTTAAGGGCACAAGTGTCACAACCGGGACTCGAACCCACACTCTGCTGACCAGAATCACCAGAGCTTGAGTCCTTATCCATTCGGCCACGACACGCATTAGGAACACTAAATCATGTTTTTGAGAGAAAATAAATGCAGCAATACAAAAATGAAAGGTACAACAACTAAATACATTACAAAACAAGGACAATTTACAGCGTTTACCAGAGCTGAGTGCAATAGTGTGTGTTTTTTTACTACAAATTTGTTTATTGTCAAACATTCCTTCCTTTTTGTTCCAGACAACTGCCTACCAAGCTGAAGAGAGAATGGAAGTTACTCTTCACATCTGGTAAACCACTCTATGAGCAAAATCTTGTAAGTTCATACAGTTTTTATCATGTGCACTTACTCTCTCTCTGGTAGACATTTACCCGTGGTCTCCTCCTCAAATTGAACCCCCCGTCTGGAATCACTGGTACTGCTCCAACCACAGCCTGTCTTTCCAGTGCTGCTGCTTTGTGGTATCACAACCTGACCATTCTCGGATGTTGGCCACCCAGGGCAACTTTAGTTGGCTCATAGGTAACGATAGCATCCCTCTAACATCCCATCCTGAACGGCTGCTGCCAAGCTGCCTTGACGAACCACATGGCCCAACCAAGCTGCCTTTCTTTCAATCACAGCACTGCTGCTGAAGTACAATCAGTGGCCCATCATCTCCATCAGTCTTTCATTTGTCACTTAATCCAAATAATGGCTGATAAAGGTTGAATAACTATCATTTCATACTTTTTGCCCTGGTAGTAGTTAATAAGCAGGACAGTTCTTTTCAGAACTAAGAAGTCCCCTGAATTCCAAATAATCTACTCTGCGGTAGTAGAATAAATAGCAAGACAAGTTCTCAAAGAACAAAATCTACCTAGCAAGTAGATATATACATGGTGTTACCGCACACCAAATTTTACATTGATAACTCACCATGCAATGCCTTAAATCCCACATCTGATGGTTTTTATTAAATAGGAACCAAAGGAAGAGGAACCAGTGCAGTCTGAAGAGGACCAGCTAATAGAAAAAGAACGTCAAGTGCTACTTGATGAAGGTGACTTCCTTGAGTACAGGGTGAGTATCCTGCCGTCTCCATGGTCCCCTGTCTTAAGGGTGTCATGGCCGAGCGATTAAGAGCATCAAATTCAAGTTCTGGTGGTTATGTCATCGGAGTGTGGGTTCGAATCCCGGTCATGACACTTGTGTCCTTGAGCAAGATGCTTGACTGTAATTGCTTCTCTTCACCCAGGGGTATAAATGGGTACCTGTGAGGGTAGAGGTTGATATTGTGTACTAAAAAGCTTTGAAGCGCCACGGCAGATCGGGCTCTATACTCCCCAGGGAGCTTTGAAAATAAAAATGTAAAGCGCATTGATACAAAATTGTAAAAAGCAATGTATAAGCACTAGTTGTTATTATTCTAAAATTATTAAGCCAGGGCTTGATACTCACAAAGATTCATCTTAAGATGAGTTGTCGGTATTACCATAGTGATTTGTATAGTGACATCACACATTGCTTTAGCAATTAAGATTGATTTGCAGTTAAAATCAATCTTAGATCATTGGTTTTTACTTCATTCAAGCAAATGCGAATGCAAAGTGAAATTTGATACCACAAGTTTGCAGCAAAGAATTCCCAAGTTGCAACGTGCTCAACTATGGCAAAACATTGTCTTCGATGGTAGAGTTGTGTTAACGAAATCTGTATAAACCAGACTTTAGACTGGCACCAGTATTACAAATTGAAGGGTTTCATTGGCAAAATTTGGTACTTGCATACGTGCTTGTGCATGGCGGCCCTTAGCCAAATATTGTATAAATGTGCAATGCGTTGCATGCGCACACATCTTCGTTTGAAAATTTCAATTTTTGTGGTAGCTGGTATTCATGTTTAACCATCAAGCGCCCATTGAGGACACCAAGCAAAAGGTCAGAGGTATGTTCGTCAATCAGTGGTAATCAGGAGGTGGTTTGAAGCTTGTATCTTGCATTAATCACAGACCTTGAAGTGATGATGTCGAATGATAGGGCTAGCCCCCGTGAAATGGAACAGTCCAGATTTCATACCGTGATTATACTCTGCATCAATGCATTGCGTCTGCTCAGAACTATAAGGTCATTATTGGTAATTTCATATTCATAATGATCAAAGGTCATTATAAGAAAAATGCGTATAAATTTGGAAAAAAAAAAAAAATCAAAACCAAGAAATGCCGTAGTGTTTTACTTAGAAAATAAATGTTTCTTTTTGCCAAACAAATACTTTGAAGACCACTCTTGATCAATAAACTCCATTTACCATGAGCTCCAAAATATGTAAAAGTATTTTTTTGAAACCCATACAAATTGCACAAATGACCTATAGGTCTGAGCAGACGATTTGATGCATCCAATTGTATAAAAATGATAGGCATTAACACTCCCCTCTTACACAATGTACCACAGCGCTAGACCAGAGATATGTATAAAACATAAAACGAACGCAAACAAAATAAACTAGCTAGAGAAGTCGGTGAATTGGGAATAGATCAAATATCCCAATCTCAATGTTTCTCTTTGACTTTGAGAATTATTATTTTTTTTTTCTAAACTTTAAGTGAATCCAGTTTTCATTTACTTGTTCATAGAACATGATTGGTGAGTGGCAGCCACCAGCTGATTGTGACATCACAGGTCCTCAGAAGAACAACGCTGTACTCGGTCACATCTTGGCTCGCATCTTCAGCATCGTCTCACCACCCACAGTAAGCCTGAGACTTCATATCTGTGTCTTTCTTTAACGATCATCTTGAATGAAAAATGGCAACACTTGAACTTTTCTGAAATTAATGTAAAATTATTTCAATCAATAAGAAAATTAAGTTCACGTGAGATTAAGCAGATTTTGCGTACTTCGTGTTTACCAAACATTCTCTGCTTACACAGCCAATGCAGAAATTTGGCACTGATCCCAAAGTGGGAAAATGGTAACTGTAAGCACAGAGTTTTGGGGTAAGCAGATCCATGAAACTGGGCCATCTAGGTCGTTTTATTTCCCACTTAATGGTCAGCACTGACTCTTTATCACTTAAAATTGTTATCATTATTTTGTCAGCCACCACCAGCCGCTCCAGAAATCCCTCCGTTTCCAGTCAAGGCTTGCTTCCTGGGCAAAGCATTTACTGGCAAATCCTCCGTGGCTGCCAGTTTGGCTGATGGTAAATACTTTCATCTCTGTTTTTATTGTCTACTTTTTGGTGAGCACCCTCTGGTGTGATAAAGCAATATAAAAGAACTATGTACTATTTTTTATTAAAGAATGATCAATGCTCCCATTAACTTTTAGATATAATGAAGCACATAGTATTATTACCATTGTTTGATCTGAGATGAAAATGATGCTTGCTTGCAAATAAACAAATTAGGGCAATACCAAAACTACCAACTCTCCCTGACTTTGCTGAAAGTTCTTTTTTAAATCTCCCCGATTGTGGAAACTTTGTCCCTATTATGTTGAATGTATTTCTAGATATCTCCCTGATTGTTGTACAAAATCTCCCTCATTGCAAGATGCAAATGTTGGCAGCTCTGCAAAATACAGATCTCTAATTCCGAAAGAGAACCTGGGCTTGATTTCACAAAGAGCTAAGATTGATCTTAACTGTGAATCAATCCTAATTGCTAAGCAAAGTGTGATGGCACAATACAATGATCACTTGGTAACACTGACAACTCATGTTAAGATGAGTCTTAGTGCTTTGTGAAATCGACCTGGTCTTTTTATTAAAAAGAACAAGTCAACTACTGCAGTCTTGTTGACGTCACCAATCTTCTTTCAAAGAAATTAATCATACCTGCTGTTGCAGTTTTACCAGCATGTTTTGTGCGACACACTCAAATGCAAAATCAAGGCCTATTCAAATACTTGATGTCGATATTTCTTGCATCTTGTTAGAGCATGGCTTAGCTGTTCTGGACATTGATGATCTTGTCCGAGATGCAGTAGATGCATTCAAGGCTGGAGAGGTCATGGAGATACCACCTCCAGCAACTGCGGTAAGTTGTTATCAGTTATTATCATACGGCATGTCATGGCCAAGCATTTAGGAGCACCAGATTCAAGCCCTGTGCCAAAATTTGTAGAACTGCTTAAGCACAAAAAGCAGCTCAGCACAGCAAAATTATGCTTGCCAAAATAAGGTTACCAGCCAAACTGCCATTGTCACATGTAAAATTTGTCACTGGTATCCTGCTCATTTCTGCTCTATGAAATTGGGCCCTGGGTATAATATCATAGAGCTACATAAGCACAAAAAGTTGCTAAGCACAACAAAATATATGCTTACCAGAATAAGGTAACCAGCTTAATACCTTTTAAGGCAGATTCTCATCTAACTTTGTGGAGTGGACTCAAGTTCAGATTGTCGAGTCATCAGAATGTGAGATTGAGTCCGAGACTGGTCAAACTCTAAACATTAAACCACAATAACATAAATGACCAATACCTTCCAAATTCCCAAATTCTTTCACATGTACTATTTTATGTAAACGGTTTTCTTCATCATTGATTCTTATTTATAAATGTAAATGTGAATATCAACATAGCGGTTTCCTCATAAGTGGGATTATTCCATTTCCTGCAGGAGGGGGAACCAGTAGGGGGAGCAGAAGGAGAACCACAACCAGTGGTGACCGTCTCAAGTGATGAGCTCCTCTCTCGAAAGCCCAGCACCCCTGGAGATGGTGAGTCCAAAATTGTGGTTTTGTTTCATTAGATAGTATAGTACCATGAAAATGTATTTCATGTGTAAATGGAATGTGTTAGTTGTGTTGTTTAACAGGGTTCCCGCAGTCATGGACGTTTCTGAAATTTAAAGCTGTCATGGGAAGTCATTGGTTTTATTTAAATATTGAAAATTTGTTTAAGAAAAAGTGATGGACACATTGGGAAAGGTTATGGAAACTTTGGGAAAAGTAATGGAAACATTAGAATAAGTCATGGAAACATTGGGAAAAGTCATGGAAACATTCAAATAAGTCATGGAAACATTGGGAAAAGTCATGGAAACATTGGAAAAAGTTATGGAAACTTTGGGGAAAAGTCATGGAATCTTGCATGCCCCATTCATGATAGTACATGGTATTTGACTGCAGCGGTCAGCCAGTTTGGATTTCAGTTTCCTGTTTTTTAAGCACGTTGGCCCCAAACAAGGCTAAAAGCCATTCTTGGTAAGGGGCCATAAGAAGAAAATATTTAGAATGAAAGAAACTCGGGGGAGCTGAAGGTAGGAATGTTTATTCCTCTTAAAACAGACTAAGTTTAACTTTTCTTGTAAGTTAAAAATAATAGTTATAAATGAATGAGGTTATTTTGTTGACAATTTGTTTACTTGTTTACCTTCAGTCACTGTGATACCAGCCACTCCTAACTCTGTGCTCCCAGGCTTAGATACCAAAGAAAAAGGTTGGTGAATATTTCTGTTTAACGTGGTGATGGTTGTTTACATAGTACAGGAACCAATTTTTTCCTACATGTTGACATTTAAAAACAAAAGTTTTTATACTTACCAATAGAAATTTATTTGTTGATGACAAAGGCAACCAGTCCAATGGCTGCCCTACCTTTTCTGAATTTTTGTAAAAGAAAGTCAATTCCAAATTCGATGATTCCACAGATTGTTTGTTTAACAAATGTTTTTTTTCAAAGCAGACTTTTCTATACTGCATCTTTTGCAAAACTTATTTTCCAATCTTTTTGAATTGTTATTTTTCTTCAGTTGATGAAGAGAAATCCGAGGTGAGCAAAGATGGGGCCTCAGTGACTGAGAAACCCAAGGAGACGGAAGCCAGTGACGTTAAGGGTACCAGCAAGAAACCTCCAAGCCCAACCAAAAAGAAAGGACCACCCAAACCAGAGGTGAGGTCCACATACTGTCAAACTCTTCAAGATCATGGATTCTGAAATACTGAATAACAAAGGCACAGTTTTGTAACACAACTGCGTATTAATAGAACCCAAACTATTATTTAAAGCAAAATTTTGAAGGAAACAAACACTTTAAGCCATAAGAATAGTATACAAATTCAATTCAAATCAACACTTATTTCCACATTGGTTAAACAAAATAAATAAATGTAAATCAAAGACAATCAAAAACTGATTGAGAAAAAATAACTAATGAAAACAAAAATAAGTAAAGAAATGAAAATAATATAATGTAATGGATACGTAGCAAACCAATACGGGGGCATTTTCAGAAGCCTAATATTGGATGCATTTGAGTGCATTGTTGTAAAATATAATCACGGGGTTAAATCTGGACTATTCCATTTCATGAAGGAAAGCCAAGTGAAACAGTGTTGACGATGAAGCAGTATGAATGATGACTGTTGTATGTCTTCCAATCCTCCAATCAAATGTCAAGAATCTACTTGGGTGTTATATAGTAAGCATTATTGAATTCCAGTTCCTTTACTCGTGTACTTTGATTGTTACAGCCGACTGCCCGTGCCAAGCTCGGCAAGCTGGCCTCCAAGTTCCTTCGCAAAGGTCAATCAGTCAAAGATGAGCTTCTAGTTGACATCATGGTGGAGGCTGTCAAGTAAGTTCAAAGTTCAGTTTACAAAGCATTTTGCATTGACTAAAAATATGTCTTTGTTTGTTATTACATTTAAATGATGTGGACTCCTCTCCCTTAGCCATTTGTTTCATTGATTGGTTTGATCATGCCGAGCTGCCTACTCTCCCTGATTCTGCAGAAAGTTCTCTGAAAATAAACAAATCTTTCATGTTCTGATGAACACATTTGAAAATATCCCTGATTATGGAAAGTTTTTACCCGTTGTGTTGAATGCAATTCTAAGTATCTTCCTGGTTGTTGTACAAAATCTCCCTGATTGCTAGATGCAATTATTGTCGGCTCTGGAACATGTCAATGTCAGTTAAACAGAGGGAATATTCAATTACAGTTCTTCCTTAATTTGTATGCTTTTTAACATGAATGGGAATAAAGGAGTAGTGACTCGGTCTTAAACGGCCGTTTAATCTTGTATGGTTGTGGCCGTGCGATTGAGGACTTCGCCTTGTGCTCAGTCCTTTATCGCACTATAACGATTCTGCCGGTTTGAAGTGTCTGTTTAAGACTGAGTCTCCACTCTTTTATCCCCTTAATCAACACTCTGTTTCACTGAATGAACAGACGCACACAAGAGGAGCACGGTTGGATCATGGATGGCTTCCCATCTACAGTAGCCCAAGCCAAGCTCTTGGAGAAAGCCTTGAGTGGTTATGACGCCAACGCCAAACCATCCCGAGCTAAGCTGAGGCAGAGTAGGCTTGCTCTGGACCCTAACCCACCCAGGGATCCTCCACCACCAGTCAGTGGTATCGACCTGGTTGTACTCTTTGAAGCCCCAGACGAACTGGTGTTAAAGAGAGCTGCAGGACGTACATGTAAGTTCTGAAGCTTGATTTTTGGGGTTAAGTTTAATACTGAATCTACTGCTACAGCAGACCTTAAGTACATTTGGCTTGCTAAGAGGAAGCTTGATGTCATTATAGCATTAAACTGTAACAATTCATCACAGTTTTCATAAAGGGACGGTCATGTCGAAATGTGTTAAAAGACCATTTAGAGATGTATGCATTTGAAAGGGTGTTAGATTTGAAACTGAAAGCTCTGCAGTATCAAAACATTCTGCTGCTGTTTAAATGCCCTAGTGTTTTTTGCTAACAGTGAAACCTTATCAATTATTTTATAATAACAAAACACCAAAACATTGATCAATTTACGCAATTATCGGGACACAAGTGTCGCGAATGTCCAGGCCTGGATTTGAAACCACATTCTGTAAACTCCATAACTTGAGTCTAATGCCCCAGACTGCCCGGTCCATGACACGCTGCTAACATATTGAAGCAACATTGTTTTAGTGAGGTTTTATTTATCATCTTTAGACGCGAGTCAATCGGGGGAGCAGTACCAGCAGGAGTTCAGACCCCCTCCAGACGGCAGCTGCACCGGGGTCGGCAAACAAGAGAAAGTCTCAGCTGTGAAGGATGCAGCTCATGATCAAGAACAGATTCAACATCGGTAAGTATTGACTTTTGCATAATATTGGGCTGGTCAATAGCTCTAAATGTACTTTTTTGTAATGTAGAGGAAGAGACGCTTTCTCATTTATTTGTAAATAACTTTTGGAGTTGCATACAAGATTGGATGGCTTCTATGCTTAGGATTAACATAACTTTATCAGAGTTCTCTCTTATGTTCGTTTACAACATTTATGACCTCGTTTGATTGATTAATCATTTAATTATTTTAGGTAAACAACATATATTTATAAATGTAAAATATGAAAACAAAACTCTTGTTTTTAATTCCTTCAAAAGAAAAACTATGTTAATTGAGAGTATTGAATATAAGATTGCCCACAATTGTAAGTGGCAAAGCCTCGGAGATATTTAACGACTTATTTATTTATCTACATGTGTATGCTTAAACTGACATTGATCTACTATTGTATTTTCTATTCATCTCTAAAAATGTCTTTTTGTAATCCTGTGTAACTGCTTGACTGAATAAAAAAAATAAAAATAATTAAAAGTATTGACAGGCTGTGTCCAAATTGGCAGCTTCGGCTATGGCTACGGCTGGATCACAATATCATCATGCGTTGAGGTATAGGACGTCATTAGCAACATCCTTAGCAACAGCCGTAGCTGTAACTAAATCCGCCAATTTTGATACAGCCATTGCATGGATGTAGGCTCCAACCTAGCTCTATTTAGGGCTCTTCCTCTGTGCTGTACACTGTAGTATAATACGAAAGTGAAAGGCCCCCAGGGCTAGCTCCAACCTAGAGACTCCTTGCACTGACGTCACACATGGCTACAGTCAATTCAATTCAATTTAAACTCACATTTGTTTCCATACTTCATGAAATGTCCAAATAGTTCATAGCCAAACATTGATTTAAAGAAGTAATCAGAGAAGCATTACTTTATTAAATTAAATAAGTATGGAGGCATCATCTAGAAGCCAAGGCTTGTGGTGAGATGCCCGATGGGCAGACAAAGAGGAACGAGAATGTACGAGTAGACAGGTTGGACAAAGACAGAAATGATGAAGATAATATGATTATAGCCCATGGCCTGCCATTTTTTGGAGTTAAATTGCATATGAAGATATGGTGCAAGTCGTAACTCGCATGCTCTTTTGCCTAAAATGTGCACTGGCTGACAATCTGCCATGGTATGCTGGAATCATTCCTTAAATCTTTATTTATTTTCTTACTCGCAGACTTACAGGCTTCCAGGATTCATGGAAGAAATTGGAGAAGTGGTTCGGAGGTTTTGGAATCTTGCGTAAAGCAGACGTTGCTACAGAGCAGGAGGACGCTTTTAAGACGGTGGAGGTGATCATGATTGAGACAAAGGAAAAGGTAATAAAGAGAATAATGTTATAATGTGAAGTAAGACTGGGTCCAAACTAGGCCTTCTCTAAACTGATAGTTTTTTTGAAAAAAGTCTTGGGACATGTAGGAGCGCCATTGCCACCCAGGGCTGTATACTCCCCAGGGAGCTAAGAAAGGTTACAAGAATGTTATTGGTCTAATGACCAGGGCACTAATGCAAAATGCATTGAAAGATTATTGTAAAGTGCACTATATAAGAACTAGTTATTTAGAAGTTTAAAAGTCACACATCCTCTCGTCAGTGCATTAGCATATCTTAATTTTGCAAAGACATTGCATCTTGTATGAAAATGCTCTGTGCAAAATTGTTGTATCTCGACACGTACATCCGGGCTATTTTATGCGAGATACAACGTTTTGACAATTTCAAACTTGCGCATACAGTAAGTGCTATTTTAGGGGATTTAGGAAGTTTTTTACACTGACAAGACGATTTGACAATTGACAATCTTTTATCTTCCACTCCAGATTGAGAAAGCAAAGGAGGAGGCAGAGAAGAGCGAGGAGGATCTTCTGAAGGCTGCCACCGAGGGCAGTATAGTGGGGACAGTATCAGAGGCCCCTACGACCCAACCCACTGAAGGCATGGACTCTATGGCCACACTGCCTGGTGATGCGCAGGTATGAACAACTTGCCATTTCTACATGTTAGGTCAAACTATGACCAACATGCTTGAACGTAACACTGTAATTGGGATTGCATCAATCTTATAAATACACACATAATTGATTTGGTAGACCATGTGCCCTGTGTTTACATCTGAACTGCCCTCTATTGAAATTTGCCTGCCAGTATGTGATCGCATCATGTTTTGCATAATTTGTAATGATGTAAATACTATGTTTACAAAAATCCACAGCTCTATTATTTGGCTGAGGTTCGACCCATGCCCTTTGCCATTCTAGAGCAGATGTCTAACCATTAGACCACCAGGGGTCGATTTCACAAAACTCTTCCTAACTTAGGACTAGTCCTAGGCAATGCTAAGAGATAGGACCAGTCCT
>JAUELU010000013.1:5914265-5931170 GCA_032357145.1 Evasterias troschelii
GGTTCTGAAAAGAACCGGTAGTTAACGACTCAACGTTTCGATCAGTATGCTCTGATCGTCTTCAGGAGAATGCTGGATTCTGTTGCTGGATGCTGCTTAAGTACTGCCTTGTAGGTGATTAACTGTGAATTGGTGATGCACGAAGGCGGGAACTTGGCATGCCATGGCTGAGCAGTCAAGTGCACTGGACTCAAGCTCTGGTGTTTCTGATCAGAAGAGTGTGGGTTCGAGTCCCAGTCTTGACACTTGTGTCCTTAAGCAAGACACTAAACCATTATTGCTTTATCCCTCAGATGGGATGTAAAGCTGTTGGTTCAAGTGTGTTGCATAATGCACACAAAAAAAGAACCCGGTCACACTTGTTGCAATAAGAGAAGGGGTTTGCCTCTGTGTTTCTGGCAGTGGCTGCTGAATGCGCCACAGCACCATTAAACCTTTACAAGGGGTTACATTATAAACTAGTTATTTTGTACACCGTTATTGTTATTAATTGTTATTTCAAAGGATTTTTATTTTGTTTTCTTACGATCTCAGAGATGCCCAGGAGCACCTTTTAACTAATGCAATGTCTCTTTTGATTGTTATTCAATGCAGATTTAATTCAGGACCGAAGACTGGCTACTCAGATCTCGATGATCACAACGATGAGACAAGCAGTAAGAAGGAGGACGGACAGGGTGACGGACCCGATGACGCAGGGAAAGAAAGCGACAAGAGTGCCTTATCTAATCAGGACTTTGTAAGTTTGGAATCATTATTTCCTTGCATGAAGACCTTTGGCTGTAAGCCAAGTACTTCATGCATGATAATGGACTCTGTCACAATGCCTGAAACATTTGCTTGCTAAGGCATCGCAGCATTGCGACTATGTTTCATATTGAGGCAAACTGCATCACCATCCACTGATTCCTCTGTTTTGGGGCTAGGGCAAAAACATTAACCCTATTTCTGTCTGCCCAACTAGCCTATAGACCTTTATCACTGTGCAGCCATCTTAATTTTCTCCCATTCAACTCAATGTAATCAAACCGAGGCTGGAAGGAGAAATAGTCTGGTTCCTTTCTGTATAATGAATATTAGCATTCATTACTGTTAATGGATACAGAGAACATTACCAAGATGGTGGCAGCATGATAAAGGCCTATTGCCTAAAATACTGTCTGCTGAATAATATTGTCCTTCTTTTGTCTAACTAAGAGGAAAATATCATGCATGATCAACACACTCATGACAGTGCGCACGCATGTACACAGTAAATTCTAACGTGTGCACAGTTGTGACATTGGACACAACCTGTGCGGTTGAATGGTTTCAAAATATTAATCAACTCAGTGGAAAATGTCACCGAGAGTTAGGAGGTTTATAACAGTATAGTAACTCATACCTGCCAACTGTTTTAATTGGAATTGTCCAGATTTTTGAGATTACAGGCCGCACACAATCAGAACATTCCTACTTCTGACTAGAGACAGCAATGGAAAAGAAAAATCAAAATGTTCTGGTAAAACAGGGTGCCATTTGCTTGCGACGGTAGAGATTTTCTTACGGGATGCAATGATTTGTGTACATTGTTTTAAATACATACATAATAATGTCTACGCTTTACTCGCACGACTTCTTCGTCGCGATCTGTGAACTCATAAAACTGGTGTTCCTATTTGTGAGGTTTCAATGTTGGCAGGTATGGTAACTATGTGCAAGCCGGATACTTAAAGCAGTGTGTAGTCTCTATACATTTATATATTCCTGTATGTGCTGTGCTGAATACCAAGTGGTATATATTTTGACTGTAGTTTACATTGTTTGCCTAGTTATGTACATGTAGGAATGAATACACGACTTCTGCACGTGAAATCAAAAACCAAATATCAGTGTAATTGTTAACTATGTTTTCTGGTCTTGTAACAGCCATCCCTGTCTGGTGGGGACATTCACATAAAGAAACCAAGCATATCAACCAAGACGAGCGTCCCGTCAGGCGCCTGGGGTAAGAAACTTAGCTCTCTGTCTTACTATGAGAATAATACTACATGTAGTAAGCGGATTTGTATGACACCGGATCGTAAAAGGATGTGAGGTTCTGTTGTAAAAACTGTATGAGGATTGTTATGAATGAGGTCATGCATTGTTGTAACCAATTTGGTTATGCCTAGACCTGGACCCAATGTGATAGAGCTGCTTAAGCACAAAAAGTAGCTAAGCACAACAAAACGTATGTCACCAGAATGGGTTTACCAGCCAAAATGCAATGTCCACGTGCCATCTTTGACTGGTATCCACCTAATTTTTGCACAAAACTAAACTGAACTAAACATCTTCAGAAAAACTTGATGAGTTTGTTGGGATGTCATCTGTAGAGATTTATAATAATTTATAATTCAAATCTTTACTGTCCACTCTTTAAAAAGATAAAAAATTGAAAATGGACACGTCTAAAATTGATTAAAGCTCCAGAACAGGACAGTATAAAACGTTTATTAAATTCAACCATTTCCCTTGCACTACCTTGCTTTTCTTTAAAACAAACTGTGGAACAAGTAAGAGGTGCTAACAGTACTAGTTTGCAGGTGACACCTATGTAATAGTATATTTTTGAGAAATGCTCATTCTGAAAAATCAAGCGGGGGGTTGGGGGGAGGCAGTGAGAGTGATCTGGGTGCTTCAAACACTGTGCTCTGTTTGTTCTACAGAAAAAGTTATAAGTTTTCACTTGAAAACATGACAACCTGTTAGTCTTGCCAGATAAGTTTTATAAAATGTCCTTGATGATTTGGCTAGTCTAACTAAGCAGTCTGTCTGCATTCTCCTGAACACCATAAGAGCATACTGGTTGAAAAGTTGATTTGTTAACCACTAGTTCTTCTCACAACCACCACAGCTCATAAAGTGAATTAATTTCATAGTGTCTCTGCGAACCTCATCGCTTGATTTTATTCCCACTATGGTAAGTTTCAAATCCTACCTAGACTGAATGAAGTTACTGAACTTGAGAAAGGTATGTTACAAACCTCTTTCAAAATATTAACATTGTAAAAAAACATCTGATTTTTTTTGCAGAAAAACCCCCTGGAACAACCAAAGTCATCAGTGGACGGAAACTGCAGCTGATTAAGAAATCTATTCCTAACCCCTCGGACGGCAAAGCCACTCAGCGTACAATGACCCTGTCATCTGCATCGATTGTTGACCCCTCCCTGGGTTCAAAGGTCACTGCCCAGACTGGGGCATCAAACCAGAGTTCAAAGGGTTTAACCTCGTCTAACGCTGGCTCAGGTGTTGTGTTGAAGTCTATGATATCCGTTACACCCATGGTAAGAAACAGAAACTGTATCATTACCCCTCCCTCCTCCCCCCTCCCATTCCCTTTCCTTGTCTTAATCTAGTTTTTATAGATGTTAAATTTGCATCGAATATAAAAAGTATTATTTGGTTGTACCCTTACACAGATGTCTGTAAAGCACTGTATACACGGTTAGGTCCTTGAGTCCTGTGATTTTAGCATCAGGCCAGACTGGACAAGTCCGGCAGTCTTGTGTTTTTCAATTGAATAATAGTACTTCACTTATTGTTATTATCTTTTACAAAAAATATGTTCAAATACTTGTACTTTTTTTTTTTTTTTTGGTCCCCCTTGAGCAATTTCTCAATTTAAATACAAAACTACAATTGAAACCATGGCAATGTAACAAAATAGCATCAAAGTATACTTTCCCATAAGAAAAGTTAAATAATCTTCTCGTTATACGTTAAACTGTGTAGAGTGTTTTTCCTCATCTTGATTATTCTGACGTTATGAAATAGGAAATAGGTTTTGGTTCATCGTACAAGTCCTGCGTTCTTTTGGATTTTCTCCCCAAATTTTTGAGTTCTGACCTGTTTTTGTTTTTTCTGCAGGTTTCATCAAGAGCCAAAGAGCCGCCAATTCGATCAGCACCTATACCAGTTTCATCAAGCCGCATTTCACCTATTCCCAGCAAACCTTCACCTGTGCCTGTCCCTGTTCGATCTGTAACCAGCAACCCCATACCTTCACCCGCTATCAAGGTCCCCGCACCCACTTCAACCAGGTCCTTGCCTGTTTCTATAAATAGCCCAGCGACCCTCACATCAAAGCAAAACGCACCTGTCGCCGCCACCAGCAAAGCAGAAACCATTCCTGACAAATTCGCTGGTGTTGGCAACGGGAATACAGTATCCATCCACAACAAAGTTTGTTCCGCAATTACCAAAACGACGACGGTGACTTCATCCAAAGTCGCTCCTTCAGACAAACCAGTTCAACCCACAAACAACAAGCCCACGATGGTCACCAGCATGTCCACCGTCTTAACCAACAGACATACTTCCACCCCGAACCGTCTGACTGCATCCTCTGCTGGTACCAATCGACCTGGGACCCTCATTGGCAGAGTAGCACCTGTATTCGCCCGGCCTGCGCCCGTCTCGACCAGTCGCCATAACCCGGTGGCTATCATCAATCGCCCGATAACATCCTCCCCGGTGATCACCAGTGGGTTAACCTCTGTTAGTCTCCGTTCAGCGCCTGTTGGCTCCATGAATGTCAGGAAAGAGAAGACTGTTGTTCCACTACAGTCATCTACATTGCTGCCACTTAACAAACGGGTGAGTGCTTGGTGAACTTTCGCAGTTAATGTCTTTGGAACAATTTTGGAGTCGGTAGAGGCTTCACCCTCTGGTGAAGATAAACTACATCATTTGTATTCTTACTTTTCCTCTCATTCTAAAACAAATATTTTTAAAAAGAGCACTACAACCAACCTGAAGAACTTCAGCAAACTAGGTAGTCGTATTTTCATGAAATTGTCTATAATGACCAGGGGTCGATTTCACAAAGAGTTAAGATTGATCGTAGCTGAAAACCCATCGTAGTTGCTTAGCAAAGAGTGATGTCACAATACAAATCACTATGGTAATACTGATAACTCATCTTAAGATGAATCTTAGTGCTTTGTGAAATCGACCCCAGGCCTCATATGGAGGCAAGAGAGGCACTTGCCTTACTGCCCCTGATCATTGCCTTGGTGCCCCATGCGTTGTTCTTGTGCAACTTTTCAGTCCCCTCATAGAGGCATGCCCTTAACCAAGCAAAACAATGCCTTGAGTTCAGATTATAACATTTATAATTATTGCAATTTTGCCAACCCAAATAAAAGAAAATTAGCCTAAAAGGGATGATTTTATCACAAACCATAGTATATCGCATGGGAATATTTCTCGGTTCACTTGGTGCTATTGTCTTATTTCTATTGTAAACATCGATCAATGATTGGTACTTATTATGATTATGCTAATTTAAACTAGAATTTAACAAAAAATCATATTGGGGGTTATTTTTACATTTTTTTATTTATAACATCCCAAGTTCTCTTTTGCTTCGTTGTAGCCACCCTCCCCCATCTCCCTCAGCACCACCCCTATTGACCTACCCAATCCGAGTCCATCCACACTCAAGGCCAAGAAAGGGGACAAGATTGGTTTCCTGACGGAGCTCCGCCGCTCCAGCAATGGAGACGTTTCCAAAGAGGTCAGCCAGAACAACGAGGAGAATTTGAGAGGAGTCAGTCAGACCAAGAAGCAGAGCAGACCAATATCAACATCGGTGAGCTGGGGAAACAAATCTTATACCTCAACTTTTCCTCCAATCAGGGACTGTGGGATTTTGTAAACAATCATGTGAAACATTTCACTCCTAAATTTCATCAAACTGAAATTTTTCACCCAAATTTTGAGACTGACATGAAATAACTAACCTGTGAAAGTTTCAGCTAAATAGGTCTTCGGAGTCTTGAGAAAACAGTTGAAAACCCCCTTTTTATGTTTTCACTTTTTTGAAACATCAGATTTTATCCTGCAGGATAAAAACTATTGTTTTACTCATTCCCTAAAAACTATTTCAAGGGAGGCTTTCCACCATGACCATCTTCATACCATGTAAGTTATGTGCAAATCTGTGAACATTTATATTTTCAGTCTTACCAATGTTGTACACATCCTTTAAGAGCTATGGTCACACTGGGCAGATTCTTACAGGCAACTCGGTGGTAACCATCTGCAATGTATTCAAAGTAAACTCTGTGGAAGCCTTTGGATTTTTATGGGGTTTTTTGTAACAGAAAATTCAAAATTTTGTTAACATTTCTTTCTTAACCATCTTGGTGATTGCCTGGAACTATTCGCCTGTAAATTGCCTCATGTGATATGAATCAGATTTTACAAAGCAATTAATTACATTCAAACTGAATTAGAACTTGCTTTATATATTTTTTTTGTTCTTAGAAAACAATACTACAGAAGCAACACCCTCACAGCAAGACCAATGGATTCGACATTCACAGCAACTTGACAACGATGGAGAAGGGCACCAGGGAAGTTACAACCCCAAACTTCTTCCCTGAGTTCTCGCCGGTGCTAGACCTGCCGGACATGTCAGGCAGTCTAGAAGCTGAGAAGCGGTGAGACTGAATTTATAGAGTTTCAAACTTTTGCATAACTCTTTCAGTGCCCCCTTTTGTTTGTGTTTTTGAACATAAAATGCCCAGCTGTTTGAGAATTTACGAAATTCTGTATCAAAAAAGATGAAGAAGTCTTAATCACTTAACAAAATGTACCTTGCTGATTTGTGTTGCCTTGTTACTTTCCAAAGTCAACAGTATTTCTTGGGTGATATAGTCCTCTCATAATAACAAATATTCAGTGGTTGGTACTTGGTATTTGTTCACGTGATGACACTTTTTGAGTACGTTAAAAAAGAGTGTACATGTACGATAATGGCACTTTAGGAATACATATTAGATCGTTAGAATACATATTATGTGGCGTGTCGTGGCCGAGCGTATAAGAGCATCGAACTCGCTCTGGTGTTTCTGATCAGCAGAGTGGGTTCGAATCCCGGATGGGACGTTGAGCAGTTTGTCCTGTGTGTTGTGTAATGCACGTAAAAGAACCTAGTGCACTTATCGTATAGAGAAGGGGTTCGCCCCGGTGTTCCTGGTTTGATTGGCTGCATAGAGCGCCACAGCACCTCGTAAACCACTACATGGAGCTATGCAAAGGAATAGGTCTCATACTTCAACACGTAACTCCACATACCTTGTAGGAAAAATACTGAGCGCTTTGAGACTTCCATCGGGAGTGTAAAGTGCTATATTACTCCAAAAATTAGTGGACATAAAAACTAACACTTGGTAAGAAGCAATGCTGCTGTTGATAATGTAAATCACTATCGAGAAACAATTGCCTTCCAAGGAATGTGGTTTCGGAGAGGGGTATTCAAAAATATTTCAATCTGAGAAATGTTTCTCAGACTCTGTATTCCAATTAAGTATTATTCTTCCTGCGTGGACATAGCCGCCTCAAGATTTTCGACAATTTTTCAAAAAAACGCTACCCTCTTTTTGTGATGAAATGTTGTAGTTCTCATCCATTAGCTTATTGTGACAGCCTCATACTTCACTCATTTTTAACCTTGCTGTATGCAGATTATATTATTAGGTTTTTCTGTTTACTTGCGGTACTTTTATTTTATCTTTCTATGTAAACTTTTGTAAATATTTTTAAATGAGATGTAGAAAATAAATGTTCATGTTCAGGTTGTTCAGGTTGAATGGCTTCTTACTGGTACCCCCAAACACAGATACTGACAAAATAGGGAGACCACCAACATTAGGGCCAGATAGCTCAGTTGGTAGAGCGCCGGCCCGTTAATCCGGAGGTCGCCGGTTCAAATCCAACTCCAGTCATTTTTTCTTTGTTCAACCCTAAATTAATTTAATTGACAAGAAAAAATTGAATTGAATGTTTAAATCTTCCTCAGGCTGTTGCAAGAGATGGGTTGGCACGAGCACAGCGATAACGAAGAGGGGTACGCACCACTGACTGAGGATGAAAAGAAGGAGTTCCAGAAGAGAAAATCTCAACAGGTAGTTTGCATTATGTATCTGGTTTGCGTTAACACGATCTGATTGTGTCTACTTTGTTGTGTAGAACTGGTCCAGCTGTTTATTTAGTACCCAAAAAGACAATCGGGATAGTCCTTTATTCTGATAAGAAGCTGTCCAGCTATTAATAATATCTACTGCCTCAAAGTAGGTTTGGATAAATGGGAGACTACCTTATTCTGATAAGAACTTGTCTTGCTATTTAAAATATCTACTGCCCCAAAGTAGATTGGGATAAATGGGAGACTACCTTATTCTGATAAGAACTTGTCTTGCTATTTATAATATCTATTGCCCCAAAGTAGATTGGGAAATATGGGAGACTACCTTACTTTGATAAAAACCTGACTTGCTATTTATAATATCTACTGCCCCAAAGTAGATTAGGAAAAGTGGGAAACTGCCTTGTTATAATAACTTGGGAAAAATTGGAGACTGCCTTATTCTGATGAGAACCTATCTTGCTATATTTACTGCTCCAAAGTTGAGTGTGAAATCAGGAGACAACCTTATTCTGATAAGAACCCATATTGCTATATCTACTGCCCAAAAGTAGATTAGGAGAATCGGGAGACTACCTTATTCCGATAAGAACCTATCTTGCTATATTTACTGCCCCAAAGTAGATCAGGACAATCAGGAGACTACCTTATGTTGATAAGAACCTGTTTTAAGAAGATGACACGCTTGTTGTCTAATCCAAAATTCACTATGATAACACATTAGAAACACTTAGTTAATTATGGAATACTAGTGATCACAGTGGGTGAATTCACTACATAAAAATGCTGTGAAATTTTTTCAAGGAGATATTAATGAGATTATAGATTTTAATCAATATTACAATTTGTTTTATATGCAACCCTTTCAAACTTTTCTTTTTCTTTTCTTAACCCTCCCCCCCCCCCCCCACCACACCAGGTAAAGAAGAACGGCTTCACCACACGAATCCTACCCTCCACATGGAACAATGGGAGTCTGCCGATCAGTTCAATCACCCAAGTTAGTCTGGATGACACCCTCACAAGTAGCGACACGGACTCCTCCGATGATGACGAGGCACACAGCTGAGACAAGTTGACAACTCTCTGGAGCTATGTTCTATGAAGAAATTGGTGTCTCGGACACCTGTTCAATTTGTCAACATTTTTGAGAGTCGCCAATTATCAGAGGCATTTTTTTTTTTTGGTGACAATATGGATGGCCTAATTTTTTGTGATTTCTCCTGCCGATTTTGCTACATATACTATCAACATTTTAAAACCAAGCATTTTATTTGGATAGAGTTGTGTGATCTGCCTGCCAAATTAGAACAAAAAATGTCATCTTTGGTAAACTCAACATGTGTTTTTTCAATATATGTGGTGTATCACTGGCTCAAGTTCACGTCCTCCATCATGCTGAATGTTGGTTTTATTCTAACAGTGACACAAGGTGTTGAGGTTTTTGCAAGAACTGGCATGCAACAAAATTGACGGGAAGATCAGATTATGTAAATGAGGCCTTACGTTTAAACCTTCCTTTTTTTTTGCTTTTGCGCCTAAATGATGAAAATGAATGCCTGGTTTAACACCAGCCATTGACAACAATTCTTTAATTACTAACACAATGGAACAGGGTGCTGTTATCACCTCCGTTGCTGTTTGATTGCTTGGGAGTATTTCTATTTTAAAGTAGATGATAAGATTCCCCCCCTCCCCCACTACAAATAAACACCAAAACAAACCTACATTGCGATCATTACAATTTTGTCATTTGTCAACACCTTTTTTTATCGTCTGCAATAGCATTTTGTATCTGCAATGCTTTTGGGAGATCCTGGAAATGGAAGGCGTTTTTTTTAATGCCAATTCATTTCTCTTTTGTAAAGTGGTGACCCAATGGTAACATAACACATGTTTCCTGTGTAACAAACAAAATGACATACAGTGTACTCAGTTGTCAGTATTTCTTTCTTTTTTTTCTTTCTAGCATTGTTGCTACATATCAGAGGTCAGTGTGTGCTCTTCAAGTAAAATGATTTATTTAGTGTACAGATTATTCGCTGTTTGCATAAAATGAGATCAAATTGGGAAAAACAACAATAATTCTCAGGAAACTTTAGGTGGTTACAGGGATGAGGAAGAAAAGGAATAAAAATACTAATAAACTAGACATAGCTGTGCAAGCGAGGATACAACATGGCTACACAATTATCAAATTGATCAGTTAGTCTTTAAAAATATTCCTCTCTGATCTGAAGTCAAGATGTTTTTTATCAAACGCTTCACACACAAATTTTATAAAACATATCCATCTTTGATGAAAGTTTGCCAGACTAAATTGTACGTTGTTGTTTTAATTTTGTCTTGAAAGACTAAAGTGCCAAGTTTGTCCTCCCTTGTCAATCTCGGAGAATTGGGAGAGTTCTGAGGTTTGTGGCCAATTACTTGGTTGTAGGATAATGAAAGGGATGAGAAACTATCAATCTATCAATCGTGCCGAAAAGTAAAAATGGTATCATTCACAGTCATTACTGTTCCATGGGTTAGGAAGACTATCAGTCAAGTTTGCAGCCAAATTGAATAAAAACAAGGAGCCGTCTAGGTAGATGATTTTAGTTTATTCAAAAAAAACAGAAATAGTGTTTTACATTAGTGTTTTGTTGTTGCTAATCTCATTTTATTCGTTGTTGAAATCCACTGAAAATTATTTTGTATTCAATTAAATATTAAAATTTTGCTTCCGAAAAAGGTAAAAAGATAAAACAAAATGTAAGTCCATAATTAAATTGTTATATAAACCAATACTACATAAGAATGTTGTTTTAATTTTCACTAAACTCCAAGATTGTTTTCTTTTTTAAATTAATTTTGTTTTTTTTCAATGCATATCTTGTTGGGCACTTCCAGCGTTGTTAAAGGTTATAGCATTTTCGTTTTGGCTTGTGTATATTTTTTGCCGAGTTGGCAGATATTTGAGGGGTTTTGGTATTTTGTTGTGTGAGCGCAAAATCTGTACAGTTTCCTATAACAAAAGAAGAGAGAGAGATAAAAAGGTCTCCAAATGACAAAAATTAGACTCTGCACTTGCAGTTGTTTGTGTACAGTGTAATAACATTTGCAATGATTTATAAGTTTGCCCATCAGACGGATTATTATTATATGTCAATAAAACGATTTTGCTACTTGAGCTTTTTCCTCCCCCTCCGTCTCCAAGTGACAAGTAACTGATGTGTGCTTCTTTTTAAAATTTATTTCTGTGTTTTCTGGGCAGGGTGCTCTGGGACAAATTTCATAAGAGCAGTCGAGTATAAATGTTGACAGGGGATATGAAGGTTTTGCAATATAATTTGGGTTTTTAAACCCCTACACCGATGTGTGTTAAGCACTGTAAACTCGGTACTTTCCCGAGTTCTGTGGGGGAAAAAAAATCCGCAGGCAAAAAACAAGTTAATTTCTTTATCCCCTAGGCAAAATTAACATCTGTTAACAAGTTTTGCAAAGCAAAACAAAACCCAAATTGTTGAGTGATATTCTTTGGGTTTCTTTTTCGAATGTTGATTTAAACTTTTTACATGAAAGAAATAAACTATCGAATTTTTCTCATATTAGGTGTGACTTTATTAATGCACTCATTGACTAATAATAATTTAACTTAAACAAGAGGAGTATTAGTATAAAAAACACAAGAAAGTTTACTTTAAAAATTCGTACTAGCACCCCCCCTCCCCACACACACACACTCACAAACAAATAAAATAAAAATCAAACACATATAATATTAATAATAATTCTGTCTTTATGAAACAATGAGAAAATAGCGTATGAAGACCACAATTAATTTCAATAGGACTTTTTTAATTGTATCGTGACTATATGCCCTACCCCCAAAAAATCGCACAAAACAAAATTTAAAAAAATTGTTTTTCACAAAAGGGGACCCAAAAAAGTGTTCACATGCTCCTAAAGAGGAATAATTTCTCGAACTCTTCCGAAAATAATGATTGCATAATTCGTTTTGTTTTTTTATGTACACAACATGAAAAAGACAAACAATTTCTTCTTTGCTCGTGATAATGGAGGGCGCCATTCTTTTTTTGGATATCCCGTACATTAAACAGTCGTCAGATTAGTTCACGATTGAATAACTGGTTCCCTTTTAGCATGGCTTTTACGGACGTGTGTAGGATGCGCCGTCGTCGTCGGTTACCAGCCGTTTCGTAAGTGAAACCATTGACCTCAAATTGACCTTGTACATGTCGACTGCTAGTGCTACCATCAACCAGCAGAACACCGTGCACTTGAAATTTTTGCAATTTTTTGAGGTGATAGATTTACTCTGTTGAGCAAAGTATCATCAAAGTGTAGAAAATGACCGCCAGAAAAAAAGACGAGGTAAGTATGGGATATAATTTAAAACTAGTTATTTTGTACAGTTGTTTTTATCTTCCTAGTTTACACGGAACGTTGAAGTTGAACCACCTTCGACAACCGACATCATCATGCATAATGCATGTCGACACGCCTCGTTTTTTGTCGACATGCGCAGTTGGTCGATCTTTGTTCTCCCTAGCCTCTCTACTGCCGGTGAAGACGAAGCATATGTACTTGTACTTTCAGCAATCTTTTCACTTTTTACTGTTCTGATCTGAGTAAAACCACGTAACCTTTAATTGTAGTTTGTTTGTTTGTCGACTTTGGCCGAGGCACGTTTTGGTCGTAATACCATAGTTCTACCCACCGTAATGTATGCGTACCACCTCGACCTACCTACCTCACTACCTGGCCTGGTCACTTTGGTTTTCTTTCTACTTCCATGTTCTGCCAGGTAGAACTCAATCATCATGGTGAATGTGTAATTGTAAAACAACATTTTAACATTTTCAGCTACTGAGTTACATGATGCAGATGTTTTAAACAAGAGACTATTGAGTTTTGGATTGAAAAAGCAAATTGTTGATGGTGTTGAACATTTATTTTGTATCCTGCGGGCAAAGGCCACAGGGATTGAACAAACCCAAGAACAGTTTCAATATGGATTGAAACTTTGAAAGGTCTTCTTTTTCTCATTGTCTTTCATGTTGATGCAGTGTTTATTTGGCCAGGGCCGGGGTAAATTTCTTTTAAATTTATCTTGTAATTTCATATTGCTTGAAAGTCGTATGTGATTTTGAGACAATTGAGTCATACAGTTTATGAAATATGAGCCAGCTAACCTTCATCTACAAACTGTAGTTTCTTATGTACATCATCTTTTTGATACAGCAAGGCAATGGATTCTGAAGATCAGAAACCCTCAGCGGATGAGCTCCAAAGATATATTGATCAATCAGGTGCTGGGAGTGGGAGCAACGATGTAGATAATAATTATCATCCAGAAATGTCCACATCGGACGATCTGGACTCGCCAGATTTGGAGCCTTGTAACGACACGGATCCATTTGGTGTTACTTCAATTTCAAACACAAATGCAGATCTGAGTTATGACTTTGATAATGAAAGAACACAATCTCTGTCTAACATTGTCTCAGTTATTGCCTTGAAACGCGGAACCGGAAAGGGTTATGTTATCCAAGATTATGTCTTTATCAGGGATCGTACCAGAAATGGTAATATGTACCTCAAGTGTCGAAATCGTTCTTGTAAGGCACGGGCAATAATTAGCCGCTTAAACCAAGTTTCCCTTGCTGGATCTAGACATGATCCTCTCTGCCATCCATCAGGCCTCGTCAAAAATTGTTCATTCCCTCGGCAAAAACTTCCACGCTCTGATGAAATCACTAACCCTGCATTACCAACTGAGCCGGGATCGCTTAATTTGGCCGAAGTGTCCGCTGCAGAGTATCAAGAACTTGACGAACTTCAACGAGCAAGTTATCATCAACCGAGGTCAAGTGTCTCTTTCGGGCAGGCTACCACGGTGTTCCCAAATCAAGAAACTTCCAATGCTGGGTGTAGCAACATCGTTGGTGATGGTACTGTTCAAAATACATCGCTGTATCAACAGCCGGCTTTAAAGGTGACCTCCTCTGCTGTTTCTGCCTCACATTCACAGCAAATTTCTTCAGCACCGATTTATCCAAATATGGCTTGGAAGAGAAATGCAAGTCTTGAGGATAAAAACGTAGCGAGTAGTCCTTACCCAGTGAGGTTAAATTCTGTGGGAGGAGAATCACTTAGGCCTATTCTCCCATCTGTGAGGACACACACTCAAAGCCACTCCCAGTCTATCCAGGCTATCCTCAGATCATTTCGAGACATTCGCCAAAGTGTTTCTCATCTAAGAATTCAACAGGTAATAGAACAAGGACGTCTAAACTGAATTTCTTTAAAGTGTTGCTCCAAGGTCAAAGTTCAGTTTTGTGACGCTCTAATTTTCCGAGTGGAGAAAAATTTTATAAGTCTTGGAGCCTTGTAACGACACTGATCCATTTGGTGTTACTTCAATTTCAAACACAGATGCTGATCTAACGTTGAAATGGTGTAAAGTTTCGTTTTAGTTTACACTGTTTTAGAGCCAAATTTGAAACATAATGTCATCGGACTTCAAAAACAGATGGGTCTGTACATTCTTCAAAAAAAGAGGAAATTTAATGCTGTTTTGATAGAATGTCATCAAAATTCAGGAATGAACTGATAATTCTCTGTGCAATAATAATGCACATTGAACTTTTTGGAGATTTTGACAAAAAATTGCACTTGATCAAAGTAGTGAACTTTTACACCATTTTAATATTAGGTTGAGACTTGACATTTTCCCCCGATTTTCATGACTCTTTTTATTGGAAAATGAGTGGATCACAAGCCTGAGTTTGACCTTAGGGAGCCACTATTTAAAGTCAACCGATGTTTAAAATGTTTGAGTGCTTTCCATAAAGACTATTAAAATGTTGATGTTAGCTCAATTTTGTGTAACCCTTACTACTTTACAGGCCTTCTTGTTTACAGGTAACCTCAATCCTCTAACACCTCCTCTCTTATGTCATTCCACACTAACATGTTTAGACTTGGATGTTGAAATGCCTGACCCATAGTTAGCAATTGTTATTTTGGCCTACAGCCCTCAGTCCTTCTGAATCCTTCATTTCAACAAAGAGGATATAAGGATGGTTGAGAGTAGGCCTATGGGTTAAGTAAGATATATAATTTTATGTTTTTTTATTTTTGTTTCCTTTTTTTAGAATTTCCCTGCTCTCAAGAACGACCTCATTCTGCGAGCAGCAAGAGGTGACCGAACTGAGAGAGTACCAGTATGGGTCATGAGACAGGCTGGCCGATATCTTCCAGGTCAGAGGTCAAAAATACAGATTCTATGTAAAGTGTGGTCCAAATTCTGCAATTGGGCAAAAACTGCAAATATGGACACCATTTTGGGTGTTATCGTTTGCAACTTTAAAAAATTGGGATGGATGAGGCCTGGTTGTTGATAAGTTTACCTTGACTTTGTCTTTGTAAAATTGTCAAGAATCAGGCCGCACCATGTAAAAGACTAGTTTGAAACCTCTTCACTGCTGTATGATCCCTTTATTCAAACCCATCTTTTCGTTATTTATATTTCTTGCAGAGTTTCAAGCCTGCAGGAAGGAGCATGATTTCTTTGAAATATGCCAGACACCTGAATTAGCATGTGAAGTCACGTTACAGGTAAAGGTCTAAAGGACAGGGGTTGATATGTTTTGGGGGTTTTGTTATAGATGTTTTTTATAAGAGATCACCTAACATTACAAGGCCAAGGATGGCCAATTTAAGGTGAGGGCTACATTTAACCGTTGGGCTATGGACCCAAATCAACTGCCACCTGGGGCGCGTTGCCACACGTACTCCTGGGGCTGAAACAGGGTTAACCCTTTCACAGTCTGTAAAGGATGTAGACATGGGTATCATCCACTAGGAGCCTGGCTGGTGGTAGAGCAGAATGCACTACCTTCCCTACTGTGAATAAGAACGGTACATTTTGTTTACCAATAATTCTCAGACTTGAGGCCATTACAGTTACTGGTGCTACAAAGCAGTGATAAATTTAGTTTTTATTTACACATGCTACAACTAAATTTGTTTGCACAGTTCTGAGCTAGCTTAATACTTTCAAGAACAATGGATTTACCTGTAACTTTAAAAAACAATGGATTTACCTGTAACTTTCAAGAACAATGGATTTACCCGTAACTTTAAAAAACAATGGATTTACCTGTAACTTTCAAGAACAATGGATTTACCCCTAACTTTCAAGAACAATGGATCTACCTGTAATTGTGCTGCATTCACACACAAATCCCCCCCCCCTGCCTGGTTTCATGCATCCCATTTACCATTTCAAAGTCTTCTATTGACTTACTCTATAGCTAAAGTAAAGTTTGTAATGTATTGATATTTTACATGACAAGTATTTTGCTCATTCCTCCATAGCCCATCCGACGATTTGAGCTGGATGCAGCCATCATATTCTCAGACATCCTCGTTATTCCTCAAGTGCTTGGTATCCAAGTTGAAATGATCGCAGGAAAGGTGAGGTCAAAATTCAAAGGTCAATCACTTGGAATATTGAGAACTTGCAGGGCTACCACCAAATGAGCAGTTGGTAATGTCTCTGAAGCACATGTGTAGCATTGGTAATTGTCAAAGACCAGTGTCCACACTTGATGTGACCCTACCTATGAAATAAACAAACCTGTGAAAGTTTAAGCTCAGTCGGTCCATGGAATCACAAGAAAAAAGCGGGGAAATAACTTGCATGTTTACACTGTTTTTAAACATTGTGGGTTTTTGACTTGCGAGTTATTTTTCATAGCATTTCAAGCAAAAATATTTGCGAGGGTGTTTCCCACCATGACCACCTTTATACCATGTAAGCTATGCGTGAATCTCTGAGAATTTGTAGTATTTGTAGTTTTACTCTTACCATTGTTACAAACACTTTGGAATGGATTACCCTCTCACATTCAATCGATACAGTCTCTTTCTGTTTT
>JAUELU010000013.1:5945748-5962895 GCA_032357145.1 Evasterias troschelii
GAAGAAGGCGTTCACTAAGACCAAAGAGACAACGTGCACGTATTAAAAGTCTGAAGAAAAGAACAGAAAAAGCAACACAGTCTAGAATTCGAAAACAACAGTGGAAGTCCAGAAGATGCGGCGGCAGCAAATGAAGGCAGCGAATAAAACAAACAGTCTGGAGTCAGGAGCGGAGAACAGGAAACAGGATACCGAAGATAAGCAGGGTGGGCTGAAAATGTCAGCCTAAAAGTGACGACGATAACAGTCTGATAAGAGAAGAAGCGCTGGCGGTAGATAACTGAAGAGTCACGTCACGGGGGGGAACAACAGTTCGGAGAAACTTGGAGAAATCCAGAGAGCGTGGGTAGTCTGGAGACAGGATCAAAGAAGAGAAAACATGATCACTGGAAAAGGGATAGGAGTTGCACAAAAATTGTAAAAACCAGAAGAAATTCAGGAAAACATTAAGGTAGAGAATGATCTATCCACGGGCGGTGGCGAAGACTGTCAGATGAAGATAATAGTTGGTATAGAAAATCACAAGACGCAATGGCTCATTCGATGGTGGCGGGCAAGAAAAAAACCGCTGCTACACAAAAATTAATGTAAAACGAAAACAACAGTGTGGGTGTTACAAGGGTTGGCCGAAAGTTTTAGACAGAAAGAATTGATAAAGGAAACATTATTGAGTTGGCTTTATTACAGGATATAATTTATTTAGAGTCTGGGCTGGTTACTCGTAGAATAAAGTGTAGAGAGAATGAAAAAAAGTGTGTCACATCGGGCTAACCAGAAAAGCAGAGAATGGTCTAAAAAGAATGAAACTTTGGACAAGGGATTGTGTAAAGCTTGGTCACTGTAATAGTTATGGTCAGTGCAGGTGGGGGTTTCAGGCGTTCCTTTCCGCAGGAGTGATTTATGGGCTTGAGTGCATGGGAAAGGAAAAGGGAGGAAGCTTGATAATTTGGGAAAATTTGGTAAAGGTTGGAAGGGGGCTGTGTTTCTAGGAAATATAACTATTAAAATAATTAATGGTGATGACGGCTTGATTCAGGGTTTACAATACTAAATAGATGGTTTAAACAGGTGGTTTTTCGCGGGGTTTTAATCATCAGTGTTAGCTGTTAGCGCCAATTTTCATGATCAGTGCATGCATTGAACATTATAATGTTAACTTTCACTAAAATCTGAGTTAAAACATAAATAACAAATCCGTCCTTGCTAATTTGTTCTCGGAAAAAGAAGTAAAATTTGTTAAATTTATATACGTGTTATCGGATTATGTGCCAGAGGAATGAGAGTGTCTGGTAGGCCTATTTATAGGTTCGTCAAGGCGAGAGAATGCAGTGGCATCTTTGGCCATCGAAACAGATGTTAAAATTCTTCACACCCATATCACTTCCCAAAAAATTACACAATAGGAAAGATGTTGTTGACAATTTGTTTTTTAAATACCCGACTGTGTATACATGGGTAAGAATACATTGAATACACAACAAGTTGGAGAAGCATATAATAATGCAAAATTAACAAGGAAATGTTAGGATAAAAACTAACAATAATGCAACTGAAAGGAGAACAGACGAGACTGGCTTGGTGAGAACTTTGCCGCTGCGTATGAGACACAGAGGAGTAAAAGGCAGGGTAGGTGGGAGGGGGAAACGGTCAGTGCAAAACTTTTCAGGAGGAAATGGGCGTATGGTCCCAGGAGGGGGAGATGGGAAAGATCGGGCAGAAGGTGACGGAGGAGGGGGGAATAGAGCAGGAAGTGCACGGGGGCAGGGAAGCATGATAGGGCAGTGGTGTTGGTAGCAATCCCCGACCAGGGTCGGCAGGGGAAATATAGGGTTTTAGTATATTCTAGTGAATTGTATGGGGCTTGGATTTAGGGTTTATAAATATCAACAATTGAGTAGATGACTGGTCTGTCATCATCAGACTTTGAACGGCCTTTCCATGGAGGGGCAAGTTTGGTTCGGGATTTGGCAGGGTCATCCCGCCAACAAAATCACCAGGGTGAAAGGGGGAATGTTACATGGGCGTCATAGCTGGAACTTTGTGAAGCTCTAGGGACAGGACGGTCCGCTTTAAAATAATGAAAGTGGGGTGGAAATGGTTGGGCATGTTGGGGACGACATGGTAAGTAAGCGAATGCCTGGAACTTACAAAAACAAACTAAGCAAACTAAGCAAAAACCACTCTGGTCCCCAGTTTTAATTTCGTTAACATGTTAACAACCATTTATGTGATTTAACTTTAAAGTTTCGTTTAATTTGCGAGACTCATAAAGGCAAAACATAAAAAGAAAGGACAAAAACGCATTTATAACTTGCATTTATTTTTCTTTATCTACATTAATTATCGGTTTATAAGAATGTTTCTCATTTTAATAACGGTAAAATACGCAAACTGATGTTCAAAGTTTCAAAGTTTGGGAATTTGACGTTATAAGGATTCATGCAAATAAATGTGTAAAATTATCTCTATAGCCTTTCTGAAAATATTTCCAGTGAAACTCTAAAGCAAACGAACTTAAGCCTTAATGACAAAGTAAGTTAAATAAGTTTTCCTAGGGAGTGGCTAAAACGTGTTAAAATGAACTTCCAGGCAATTTAATGGGCATCATAACATGATTGGTTATGTATAGCAATAAATATATTACTCATCCACAAAACACCAACCTCTTATCATTCGTGTTGTGCGTACAAAATTACAAAGTCCTACGTTGACTTGGAAAGCACAATACCGTTGAGTGTTGAATATTCTTAGATCTATAGATGTTAATTTTTGCATTGGGATAATGAACATAATTTTGTTTTAGCACTACACGATGTGTGTTAAGCACTATAAACAGTATTTCCCGAGTTCTGTAAAAAAACTCCTAGATCTAATTCTTCACCATGGTGATGGAAGCTTCGTTTCATGGTGTACGAAAGCTATGGAATGATCTCCCTTACACAAACACAATGTAACCCAAGCCCTAAATGTCGCCACACCTAAATGTAGACCCAAACTTGTACCCAATGTCACCCCGACCTAAATGTAGCCCCAAACCTGCAGTACCTAAATGTCGGCCCGACCTAAATGTAGCCCCAAATCTGTACCTAAATGTCACCCCGCTAAATGAAGCCCCAAAGTTATACCTGAATGACACCCTGACCTAAATATATCAACTATACGATCAACTGATGACCCCTTACATAAATTTAAAAGCCAGTTAATAATTGTCAAAGACCAGTATCCTCACGTTATGCATAAAATAACCAACAAACATTATGGTCATTAATTTTTGGAGTAGATACCAAAGGTACCCTGCCTTTAAGACTCGTCTCTTCGATTCTGCTATCATTCAGTTCCTTGCTCTATGATTGGACTTGTCATCTCCACACATAATTATGTGAACTCTTCTCTCTTAATGTTTTCTTCACTTTGCCTCAAGCGCAAACTAGAATGATGGCGCTCTACATGCCTGATGATTGATCGATTGTTAAAATTGGTAAAATATCTGCATGCAGGTGTGTACACTATTATAAAAACCCTATTGATAATAACACCTGATGACCCCTTACAGAAATTAAAAAGCCAGAGTAAGGGCAGTACATACTTTACTAATAATTGTCAAAGACAGGTATCCTCACTTGGTGTACCCCCAACATAAATGCATAAAATAACCAACACAAATTATGGTCATTAATTTTTGGAGTAACTATATACCAAAGGTTAATCAGTTCCTTGCTCTATGATTGGACTTGTCATCTCCACACATAATTCTGTTTCTTTTTCAGAATGCAAATTCTACAATTTCAGTTACTCAACATGAACGATTTTGTAGATTTTATTCAATTTACTATAACAGATTAACAGCCTGGATTTAGAGGTGAGCATTCCTGCTCACACATGTGGTTGTACAAATAGGCAGCATTATAACCAGGGAAGGATATCTCCCAGCAGCAGAGCTCGGTGACGTACTGCCAGGATCTACCACCACAGACACTGGGGTCGTACGAAGCGTACACGTAGATCTTGTTGCTGGGTGGGGCGTTCCGCCTGACGACCTCGCAGGCGTCCGGACCGGATCCACTGGTGAAGTGGCTGCTTGGGTTGGCGTTGTCGGTTCCCAGCCACGAGTGGGCTCTGTTGAGGCAGTCGTTGGGGCAGTTCCCGTTCACCCGTTTGCAGGCTGTGCTCAGCCAGTGGTAATAGGAGGGGTTTGGGAGGTCATAGAGAACGGGGAGGCTGTCGATGCTATCGCCGGTGACGAGACGATAAGTGCTGTACCGAAGATCACAGAAACACCTGTTTGGGAGAAAGACATGTGGCAATTAGAAATCACAGGCAACTAGCGAATAGATTTGTGTTATGACATTGATTATCACTGTGCGTCACTTCTTTTGTTTTAATTTTAGGGGTGTTTTTTGCACATTTTATAACAATTTTGGCAAAGATGAGGTTCAAAAAACGCTATGGATCTATCATCCTTTTTGCCGATGAAAGTAAACTAAACAATGCCAAAATGATAAGTATATCAATTAAGGTTCGAATGACGCACGTATTCATCAACTGACATAAACATTCAAAGGTTACGTGTTTTACCGCGGTTTGAGAGCAAAATAACTGGCATGTCTGTGTCAAGGGGATCAAAAGGTAAGCCAAGATTCTGGCTTCATTCTTCCACAAGGGTCCCCTTGATAAAAACTAGTCAGCCACCCTTCCCCCGTGTCATAGATACCCCATGGCGGCACAGTCATGCACATGCCTCATCATTTGACCTTTGCTCTATGCTTTGACCACCACCAGTGACCATGTGTCAGTTTACAATATAGCTAAACTTCATATATCATTCTCTGCTGTTCTCAGGTTAGCCGTTACATATCAACTTGAGCACTATGGAAAGTGTATTCTATCTTTAAACTTATCTACTGCAGGCCTATCTACATAACGCTGATGTTCGTTTGATCTCTATTTATATAAAGCCGTGCAGTGAGAATTTTAATGCATATTATAATACAGCAGAGTTATAATGCTCCAGCTGCATGTCTATTTATCAGCCGTTTATTCATACCTTACAATTGAAATAAACTATAAATTGTTCAACACTTGTTATTATTTATTGTTGATGAACGGTCCAGATTTTACCTCGTGATTATATTCTGCTTTATGTCACACGGAACTGCACTGTTTGTATTACATATAAGCAAGGATGCTTGACAGAATTACAGAATTCACTTTCTGTTTAGTTTCAAATGTTCAATAAGTATAACAAGCTGTCCTTTATTAAAGAGAAACTGTGTAAATCGTCGAGAATTCACTTAATCAACAAACAGTTTATTAATTTAAAGATGACGATTTTGTTCACGTGTTTTGTGTACAAAACCTTGCGAAGCGTCCCACACATCCTATATATTTATCAATTTAGAACTCCTATTTTTAGTGAATTTTGTGTCGGAACAGTATACATGGCAAAATAAAGTATGACACGTGACGCAAGTTTAACCAATCAAGTGACAAGGATATGCATTAGGAGCGGTAACTATACAGTTGTCCATGGAGGCATAGAAATATGGTTGTACCATGGATCGGAGGAACCCATGCTTATAGAGGAATTAAACCCACAAACGAGAACGGTACAACATGAGTTTTCTTTATCTTCATCTGCCAGCCCATGATAACACCCATACATTTTAACTGTTAGTAACAATACAGGAACCAACTTACGTTTTTCGATCAGCTTCTGTGCTGGCAATCAAGACTGCGACCAGGATGGCCAAAGCTCCACCAGAGAGGCTTCCAGAATGCATCTTGTGGTGGTGGCGAAATGGTACGTTGCACAGAGAGAGTGGTGGTCCTAATGTCTTTTGGGTATCGGATAATGTGCCTATACTGCCATAAGGATAAGAGTGTCCGGTATTTATAGGCTCGTCAAGGTGAGAGTAGTGTCCGGTATTTATAGGCTCGTCGTCAAGGCGAGAGAATGCAGTGTCTTTGGCCATGTTATAAATCTTCACCGCGTTATCTCACAAGGAGAAAAATTACACAACAGGAAGGGTGTTTTGGCCGAAGGGGACAAACTTTGGACAAACCCAGCCTGGCGTAAATATCCGGACTCGCGCCAAGGAATGTCCGGGTTCGTAGTTCAGCAAAACTGGAGGTATCACCGAAGACTATGGATGGCCGTTGGTATGACAGCATTGACTGTATACACCATGATGATCGATACTTATACATAATGTGAAAAATGGCTAGCAGAACACACTTTTAAAACAAATTTACTGAAGAGAGGTGGGAAGGGAAGTGCTTTGTCCACTCTGGTTAAATTGCGTGGGGCCTTTGTACTTTGTTGTGGTACTTTGTCATTTTACCCTTTTTTACTGGTTTTTGAATATATATTTTGTACCATTTTTCGTAGTTTTATCTCAACATTATTATTACCGAGATAGGACTATTTCACTGGTTTTTAATGTTGGTCAATATTTTATGTGCAATGTGTTTAGAGCCTTGGGGATTTAAGTCAAAATGTTGTCATCTCTGTGCAGTTTGGGCAGGCCTAACGTTCTCAACCTGATACACAACAAATCGATCAGTAGTTTTTAAGATATATTTAAAAGATAAGATATAATGAAGTATTCAACTTCCGAATTGAACCGGAGGTCAAGGTCAAACGGGGTTATGTTTTGTGTAGCGTTTGTCGAACTTTTTTACCTATCCGATGGTGTGTAGATTGTAAATATCCAACACGTGGTTCACGAATCATGTTTTTTAAGTATTAAACTTTAAATTAATGTAATTTGATAAATCATGGCGTCATTATTCAATTCAATTAAAATCAACATTTATTTCCACATTGGTATTAAACAAAAAAGAGAGAATAATTAGCACATTTAGAGCAATTATTTAAATCAAAGACATTCAAGAACTGATTAGGACATTAATAATTAATTAAAACAACAATAAGTAGAGAAATCAAAATAATATAATGTAATGGATACGTAGAAAACCAATGTGGGGGCATTTTCAGATGCCCAAGGAGGCTTGTAGTAAAATGCCTACTGACAAGTACAAAACAAATTATAGCAGAAACAAAAACAAAAAAAACAAAAAACTAAACAAAAAACAATTTCATTCATAAAGGATTACGCTGAACAAGAACATGACTTCATAAAGTGTGTGTCATCTTGATAATAAGGTTAAGTTGTTTGGTAAGTTTCAATGCTCATTTCAATTTCGATCTTGAGTTAATGCTGTAGATAACCCCGCAAGAAGTTTTTAAAGGACAAAACAAAGGCAAAATTTGACCTAAGGGTAACGACCCGGAAGAAAGGGTTAAACATTTTTCAAATGTTGGCCCGTCTTGATCTATCCGATGTCCATTTTCAAACATTAAAGCTTTCAAATTGAATGAGATACGGCGAATAGCAAATGGTAATTTTTTAACTTTAAAAACGTTGTAGTTCAACACCTGATGACGTCATCATGAAGTCATGAAAACTGTGGCGTCTTCAGTGAAGATCAGCCACAACGTAGCAGAGAGTGCTGAGTGAGAATACGGTCATAATGCACATACAAAGCTCTATGCGGTAGGACTGGGCCTAAATGAGATGGACACGAAGCATAAAACAATGAGACACCTCAAAGTCACCGGGGCTCAATGTCACAAAAAGCTAGATTGATCTGAAGTGCGAATCCATCTTAAAGGGTGTGTACAGCATTGTTAATTGCCACATACCTGTATCCACACTTGATGTGACCCCCAACATATACATGAAATAACAAACCTCTGAAAGTTTAAGCACAATCGGTCCTCGGAGTGAAAAACCCCATTTTACTTTTCACTTTTGTCAATCATCGGATTTTATCATGTGTGATAAAGACTATTTTCCTAAAAACTATGGCTTTTTAAACAAAACTATTACAAGGGAAGTCTTCCACCATTTGTGTTGCAGTCAAGTAAGGGGGTGAAATGTTTAATCACAGTACATTATAGGTTAATGTATGCTTATCCCCATTGCTTGTGATTGGTTTGAAAAATCAAGAAATAAAGAAAAGTAATTAAAAGTTCCTGATAAATTTGAAGGCCCTTTTATTGCTGTTTTCGCCACTTGTTCGTGTTGTCTCCGGTTCCAGTTGCTTTGCTGTCTCAGTCACGAAGGCTTTTGAGAAAAGGCTCCTTTACACTTCTCCATGAGTCGAAGATTGTGACTTTTGTAGACTATTATAACTTGCAAACAATTATTTTTTGCAGTTTGGTTTTTTTCGAGGCTCGAATGAACTAAAATGATTCTTATTCTATAACTAGGAGAAACTGCATGTAGTCCGAACTTGCGGCGTCCTCCTCTCTGCGTTTCCCGAATTGTTTTTTATAATATGAACTTTCTTAATAAATGCAAAAAATGGAGGAACAGCCGATGAAAGGCAATGAGTTAATATAAAGCATCATTCGAACATTCATTATTATTCTAATATCATAATAATCATGATATTGTTGGGAAAGTTGTATTAACAACGACATATTTATTATATGTAATTAAAATTAATTTAACAATCAACAAAGAAAATACGAGATAAAGACTTGGTAAACTTGGTTAATAATGTTGACCAACTGACGTTCATGTTTCGTTTAACCCTTTGTAAGGTCGCTCAGTTAATTCGGGCGTGACTGGCAAATTGGGTTTTATAACGTCCTCGTACCCAGATAAAATTTTGTTTCAATGTTAAAAACCATTTATATATAATATAAGTTTAATTAAGTTTAATTTTATTTGCGCTTATAACAAAATAAAGGTGACAAAAACGATAAAGTCCATTTATTTTTCTCCTTTATATTATTCATCGGTTTACAAGAACAAGGGATAGACAAATCTACCCCCTCCTCTTTTCTGCTGGGTTTGAGGAACAAGGGATAGACAATTCGATTCCCTTTCTCTTTTCGGCTGGGTTCGAGGAACATGTGATAAAAAAAATATCCCTTTACTTAAAATAAGAGCACTCAAACCACAAATTGTATTTTTATCAGCTTTCGCAAAAATGAAGTATACATTGTAAATAAAAAGGTGTGTGTATTTATCTTAGATATTATGATGCAATAATAGTTTTGAGTACAAAATGTGGCAATTTTTTTTGCTAACAAAAAGGAACAAATACTTTTTATTGTGCACCAGAATCTTACTTTGCACCTCCAGCAATATTTTATGGAGAAAAACTGCATGATTTTAACAACTTTAAGAAAAAAATGCTTTATAGGCCTACTACAACAAAATGAACAATTGTAGTTAAATATTAACACGTTTATAGCAATAAGTCTATAACTCATACACAAGACACCAACCTCTTATCAGTTTTCCTAATTGCTAAAACTTGTTCAAATGAAATTCCAGGCGATTCAATGGGTATCAGAAAGTGATAGCAATAGGTCTACTAATCATACACAAAACACCAACCTCTTATCATTCATGTATGTTGTGAGTTGTCAATTACAAAATTACAAAATCCTACGTTGACTTGGAAAGCACCATAGCCTGTTTGCCACACAGTTATAAGAGACATTTTGTGTACGTACCATCCATCCTTGGCCTCATCCGAGATCATTCAACAAACTATACTGTTGAACATTCCTAGATCTCATTCTTCACTGTGTGTACAAAAGCCATGGCTCTAAAAGGTGTACTAGTTGGTAAAACACAACATTTCAAAATAAGTTACACAAATTACACCAATGATTTTTTAAAGTGCAAATGCCTTTATTAAGAGTCATTCCATGCCACTAAAATTAATCAAAGTACAATGTGTTTCCACAATAATTAACGATTAAGTGACAAATCTGACACCATGGCTAGCTTGTTGTATTGCGCAATCACTTCAATGTGTCGGATAATGCCGCACTGCTCCACATTCCGAGTAAAATAAAGCATCAACGGGAAGAATTAAAAAGTTTTTGTCCAACGTAAAGTCAATGGATTTCTGTCGTCACAATTTAGGCTGTGTGTTAAATCTACACCAAAATATGAACTCTTCGAATTTTCAGGGTTTTCGTTCAAAGGGACAACTTTTATTTCATGATGTAACTTATACAAAATGAATGTGTCTGACAAGTAAACAGTTGCCCTGTGCAGTGGTTTATTGTCTGACACAATGTGGCACACTATTAATAACCCTTCGAAGTCTAGACATTACTATGTACATTTACCCAGTGCGCTGATGGTTTCACAATTGGTGGCATTGTCACTAAAGTTGGTTCAATTTATGCTGTCTGATACATTCAATACATAAATGTTTTTAGATCCGGTTAACGGTGCCCTGATTTATGGTTTACTGAATTTAAGTTGGTGGTGGCGACAACACACTTTTATCCTTTTTAATTGAAAGCATGATTTATTACTTCGTGTTTGGCAACTATGGAGTTCTTCTCGTGTAGGAAGAGGTCACCGTGTGAGGACATTAACGATATTTTGCATTTACATGTACACTATACATGAAGTGTTGGTTAGGACGCAGTTTGAAACAGCTATAACTCTATTTTTCTTTTGAAATGAAGTCAGAAGTAAATTAGTTTACTTGTTACATCACAACCCTTATAATATGATGCCTGCAGATCTATAGACCTCACTTGGTGTACCCTAACATATGCATAAAATAACACAAGTTGTTAAGGTCATTTTGTTTGGAGTAACTATCACAGGTATACACTGCCTTAAAACTCACTATTCTCTTCGAATCTGCTTACATTTATAGGCAACTAGAATGATGGCACTCTACAAATGACTGATGATTGACGGTTAAAATTTAAAGAAATATCTGCAGGAGTGTACACTATCATAATAACACAATTTCTTCACAGAGAAGTGGTTTGCTTTATTTTAAAAAAGGGTATAGTTGTTTTGTTTATGACATTTGTTGTGTACTACTTTGATAATAAAACCTAATACCGCTCTAGTTGATACTACTTGTTACATAGTCTTCAGATGCTACGCAACTACCAAAGCTTGAGAACAAAGTTGACAAACCAAGTGAATATTTTCAGAGCCATTATTTTTCCTAAGCAGAAACAGGTTATCAGAGGTGCACCCGCAGGGTAGTTTATTTTCTTTCTTTTTAAGAATGCAAATTCTACAATTCAAGTTACTCAACATAAAATATTTTGTAGATTTGATTCAATTGAATATAATGGAAGAAAAAACAGATTTAACAGCCTATTTGAGGCGAGCTATCCTGCTCACACATGTGGTTGTACAAATAGGCAGCAAAATCATAACCAGGGAATGAAACTTCCCAGCAGCAGAGTTCGGCGACGTACTGCCAGGATCTACCACCACAGACACTGGGGACGTACGAAGCGTACACGTAGATCTTGTTGCTGGGTGGGGCGTTCCGCTGGATGACGGCGCAAGCGTCCGGACCGGATCCACTGGTGAAGTGGCTACTTGGGTTGGAGTTGTCGGTTCCCAGCCATTGGTGGGCTCTGTTGAGGCAGTCGTTGGGGCAGCGTCCGTTCACCACATCGCAGCCTACGCTAAACCAGTGGTGATATGTGGGGTCTTGGAGGTTATAGAGATTGGGGAGGCTGTCGACGCTATCGCCGGTGACGAGACGAGAAGTACTGTACCGAAGATCACAGAAACACCTGTTTGGGAGAAAGACATGTGACAATTAGAAATCAGGCAATTAGCAAAAACATTTGTGTCATTACATTGATTATCACTTTGCGTTACTTGGGGTTTTATTTATTTATTTATTTTTTTTTTGGGGGGGGGGGGTTTTGGGGGGTGGGGGTGGGGTGGGATCTTTTTTATAACCTATTTTGACAAAGATGAGGTTTTTGCGGAGGAATGGAAAAACTCAATAATGCAAAAATGAAAAATATATCAGTTAGAGATCGAATGACGCACGTATGCAATAAGCTGATATAAGCATTCAAAAGTTACGTGTTTTACCGCGGTTTGAGAGCAAAATAACTGGCATGTCCATGTCAAGGGAATCAAAAGGTAGGCCAAGATTCTAGCTTCATTCGTCGACATGGGTCCCCCTGATAAAAATTAGTCAGTCACCCTTCCCCCATATCATAAATACCCCCATGGCACCACAGTCATTCACAGGCCTCAACCTTGACCAGCGGCGACGGAACACTTTAAAAAGGGGGGGGGATTTTTTCCCCATGTATTTTATTTCCATTTGCACAACATAGGTATGTAGGCACACACTGGCTATGTTGGGCTATTTTGGGGTACAACAATAACTCTGGAGGTCTTCCAGAAGTATAGTAGACCAATCCCTAAAATAATCCGTCAAGTTTGGCCGGTTATCGAATATTTTCAAAAAACTAAGTTCTTGTGATTTATCTGAACCATTTTTTTACGCAGTTAAATCATGATCTTTGGAGTTAATTTTACTTCCAGCGATCTAAAAGGTGTATTACTGAACCAAATTTACCTCGGCTGGGTTAACAATGAGAGCGATTGGCGCAGCTGTAAGCCCAAATGCAATTTTCCTGTAAAGATTGCGTTTTTCGGAAACGATCGTTAGACAAAATTACTATACCTTAAACGATGAACAACTACCACCATTCTGTGATTTGCCAATTGGCCATCAAGACGTGTTTTGTTAGTTCGTTTAATGCAGATCGTGGCTACGTCATTCAGCCGCTAAGCTAATCGGATAACGTGGCGAGTGCGCATGCTCATAAAGACGCATCCCGTCTGTACCTCCTAGAAAGGTGTCTTATGAGCATGTGCATTTTTTCAAAACGGCCGCACAAGAAATCTTCTTTGCTGAATTATCGGAAGTAGGTTGATTTAATTGAGATGCTTTAATTAAAAAGTTCAAGTTTAAGCAAATACTTGGGCTGATGTTCAACGGCGCACCAATGATTATGCTTTGGGGGGCGGGGGCTCAAACCAAAGTATTGGGTGGGGTCCAGGGGCCGGCCTTACTCTGAGCGTTTGGCGTTTTGGGGTGAAAAATTGAGCCTCTTTATGCATAAAATTAGAAAAATATACATACTTTTTAAGCACTTCTGATCCATATAAATCTTTAAATGTTATTTAATATTTTTCATTGATACTCCTCCCTCTTGTTAGAACTTATTGTCACTCATCTAGGTTAGACTGATAATGCCCGCATGGAGTCCCCAGAATATTGTGTACAAGGTACATTGTCAGTAAAAGTTTTTGTTTTAAATAATAATACTGCGGACGTTGTTGATAAGAACATTATGGGCGGTGCTACCTATTTATCATCACTGTGCGGCAAATTCCATCAATAAAGTGGGCGGCAAACCCATATCCTACAGATAAACCTTTGTTTTGCGAAAGTGTCACATTATAATAATTTATACCAGATTTCTGTTAAAAAATGAAATTATAAGTTTAACCAGGGCATAAATGTGGTGTTTAACTTGGAAAGGGTATAGGATTGCAAACCTTTTTAATCCCTGAACATAGCCGACTAACATGAAAAATGTGGAAAAGAAGCAACGCGTGATGATATTCATTTTGGATCTGATCGGTATCTGGTTTCATGCATATACTTCATAAAAAACATCGCAGGTAAAAAACATTACTATCGGGCGTTTCTCAAATTCAAGTGTAGTACTACGGCAATTCATAAGGGGGAAAACCATTGAATGCCGGAACGACGTGAGATATGTTTTATCCTGGACAAATTAGCCCGTTGGTTTCAAATGGTTAATATGTCAATATTACAAGTGAATTATCATAAAAGTATGGTGTTCAATATATGTCACCTCGCACCTCGCACCTCACACCTCGTATCGAATCTCCCGCACAAGAGTAATTTGGCAGGGGAAAAAATTGCGAATGGCAAAAAGGAAGAAAGTAAAATACTGCCCCCGGAAATAAAAACCTAAAGCTACACACACATTTTGCGACTTTTCTCCCTCGGCTCTTTTTTTCCTTCCTCCTTCCTCCCCTCCCCCATTTTTCTTTAATTTCTTTCCTTCTCCCTACCTCCCCCGTTTTCCCCCATTTTTTGTCCTTCCCCCTCCCCCCCCCCCCCGTTTTTTTTTTCTTTTGGGGGGGACCCTCTTGGGAGGGGGGATCTCAAGCCCCCCCTCCCCTTGGGTGCACCGTTGCCGGTGTTGGCCTATAAATTATTTTTCTAACATGTCGAGTAGTATGCCGTTACTAAAGTCAAGTGGATGAGTTTTTAAAATGTTTTTAGCTGAAGTACGAACATTGATTTAAATGTTAAATGTTAAAAGATTTAAATGTTAAATTTGTATGTTCCGGGGTAGGAAGTCGTGTGTGAGATCTGACTCTGGGATTATGCATCGAATTGCGGCTAAGGCTGTAACTGCGGCTGGTGCATGATAACGGCTTCTGGTGGGAAAAACGCACGGACACGTTGTGGCGCAGCCGGGATTCCGGACCCAGCCCGCTATAAAGTCAGAGTCTATTTTTACACCCGATCGCTACAAGTCTCGTGTGTGCTGGTTATGGCCCGGCCATGCAGTGTGCATCGAGGGCCATTACTATCTATTGTCCGGGGAGGGCAACTCGCCTACCTTTGGCGTTAATTGCTGTTTTTTGTTAGGCTTATATGAATAAAATTATTTTGAGAAATGTAAAGGTGTGTATAATATTACAAACGGGGTTGTCAGTGAACCCTGTGGTTTCAACAGCTCGATATAAACGGGGGGGGGGGGGGGGGGGGGCAAAATGACTACATTTTCAAAAGTGGGGGGCAACTGCCCCCCTTGCCCTCGGTTCCGCCGCCCTTGCTCTAGCTATGCTTTGATCACAATGTGTCAGTTTAAAATAGCTATATAAAATCATATATCATTCTCTGCTTTTCTCAGGTTGTTTCCTATCAACTTGTGCAATGTGTTCTATCTTTAGACTCATCTATTACTTAGCTGTATATGCTAATATAGCAGATTTATGATGCTACGGCTGCATGTCTATCAGCCGTTTAATATACCTTACAGTTGAAATAAGTTATAAATATATAATAGTTTATTGTTGATGAAAGGTCCAGATTTTACCTCGAGATTATATTCTAACATGTTACACGAAAACTGCATTGTTTGTGTAAGGGTAAGCAAGGGTAATTGACAGAATTACATAATTCACTTTTTAAATTATGTTAAGTTTCAAATATTCAATTAGTATCTTCTGCATCGTTTTTGTCAAGCTGTTTTGTCAGAGAAATTGTGTAAGTCGTCGAAAAAGACACTTAATCAACAAATATTTTATAAAGACGGCGTTTTTCACGTATTGTGTAAAAAAAACCTTGCAAAGCGGCCCACGCATCCTATATTTATCCAAACAGAACTCCTATATTAAATTTTGTCTCGGAAGGCCTATACATTGCAAAATAAAGTATGACACGTGACGCAAATTCCACCAAACAAGAGACAAGGATGCATTAAGAACGGTAACTGTAGTTGTACCATGGAGGAACCATGGATGAACTAAACCCAAACAAGAACGGTACAGCATGAGTTTTTTATCTTCATCTGCCAGCCCATGATAACACCCATACATTTTAACTGTTAGTAACAATACAGGAACCAACTTACGTTTTTCGATCAGCTTCTGTGCTGGCAATCAAGACTGCGACCAGAATGGCCACAGCTCCACCAAAGAGGCTTCCAGAATTCATCTTGTGGTGGTGGCAAAATACGTTGTATGTAGAGAGTGGTGGTCTTGTTGTCCTGGTGGTATCGGATAATGTGCCTAACTGTCACAGAAAAATAAGTGCCTGGTATATATAAGGCGCGACAAGGCGAGAGAATGCAGTGACGTCTTTGGCCATCGAAAAAAATAATAATAATCACTTCCCAGCAAATTACACAAAAGAATTGTATTGTTGGGCCTAAAGGGGACAACCCCAGTCTAAAAGTTGGCGTAAAAATCAGAGTTTGCGCCAAAGAATGTCCGGGTTCGTTCGTAGTTCAGCAAAACTGGCGGAGACTGTGGATGGTCGTTGCTACACTACGAACGCCCAGTAGAGTGCCCCCATCGCAAGTTGCTTTTTTGCAAGTCAATGTTTGACGAATCTTGGAAGTCTTTATTCAGTAGTTCTTGTTTTGGGCGGATCTTGTGTCTTTGGGTTCTTATTTATTCAGCAGTTCTTGTTTTATGGATATTGGCGAGTCTTTTTTTTCTTATGTCTGTATTTAGCAGTTCTTGGATAATTATATTTGGCGAGCCTTGTTTTTTGGATGTCTGTATTTAGCAGTTCTTGGATATATATATTTTGGCGAGTCTTGTTTTTTGGATGTCTGTATTTAGCAGTTCTTGTTATTGGAAGTATATATTTGGCGACTCTTGTTTTTTGGAAGTTTAATTATGAATTTTCTGATTTACGTCTGGAAAGAGTCAATGCCCATAAGGATCTAGGTATGTTAATTGACTCTAAATTTAAATCCTCATGTTTACTACATTGATGCCAAGGCAAATCGAAGGTTGGGAATTTTCTGACGTCATTGCAAAAGTTTTGATCCCCAAACTAAACATGTGCTTTATTGTTCTATTGTATAAATAAGACCCAGCCTTGAATGTTCCTTTGTACATTTCAATTCCATATCCGCAACTCAAACGGAGCTTGAGCATGTTCAAAGAAAATTCCACCATTTCCTTAGCAACGGTGTAGCTGGCACGGTTGAAGGTCAACCGCCACTTCAACTTAAATCCTTGGATTCACTTGAACAACGTATAGACAATCTATGAACTTGATTTTTTTCTACAAGTGTATTAATTCTCATTTACTTTTAATTTGGTGAATTGTCAGCGATCCTGAATATTAATAACTTAAACATAGGCATTGCGGCAATCTCTGAAACTTGGTTCCCAGCAAACATCGACACTGCCGTTTTGAAATCCCTGATTTTAACCTGTATTGCAGACAAGGAAGCACATGAGAGGAGGGGGTGTTGCCCTATATTTACGAGAAAGCATACAAGCAATAAATCTGCAGCACATTAAAGTTCCAGACGAACATGAGGTCCTATGGATGTGGGCCCGACCGCCGCGTACCAAGGACAGTTGCTGGGCTCTTAGTTGCCGTCCTTTATCATCCACCTGGTAACGACATTGGACGCGCTCCAAATTAGATATCCAACATCTGGAATAGTCATCCTTGGTGACTTAACAAACTTGGCACTGACACCATCAGCCGCTTAGCTGGTTTGGTCCAGATTGCCAATGCTCATA
>JAUELU010000013.1:6144808-6163662 GCA_032357145.1 Evasterias troschelii
AGGTTTGGGTAGAGTTGTCTGTATACACCCACACCAAACAGTGGACTCCCATAGCGTCCGCCATACCTCAAAAGGACTAATAGGTGTGCAAGCAGACACTCAATATTTCAGTTTCGTTTGTACCACAGGGCCCTGAAGACCTTCACTCTTGAACTCTTGTACAAGAACATGAAGAAAGGAGGAAGCCCAGCCAAGAAGTCAATGCAACAAATGATGAAGAAGAAATCCCCAACCATGCCTGCTGAGATCACTGATGTCATCTTGGTTAACTTCACTGCTCCAGGTAAGTTTGCAGATGACTCCTTCTCTTCAAAGAGTCATTTGATGAATTGCAGAAATTCATCTGCGAAAAAAGAAACAAGTATATGGAAATCCTCAAACCTCAGCTGCATGGAGAACATTTTTTTTATAATTAAAAGTTGAGTTGTTGACATCTAAGAAAATAATTTTATTATCTTCACATCCAAGGTGAGACCCTCAAAAGAGAGATCTCCTCCAAGATTACCTTCAACCGTGCCACCTTTGAGACCAAGTGGAACTTCTCTATCCCCGAGCTCCAGACCTATGCCTTCGCTGGCCTTCTTAACCTGAAGGATCCCAAGACCAACACCAAAGGTCTTCACCTTGTTGCCAACACCACCAGCGGCCCCAAGTACAACGCTTCCGTCTCTCTGACACTGAAGAACGTCACAACTGTGCAGAAGACCAACCTCACCGCCGTCTTCAACGTTTCCGTTATGGACCTGTACTTTGCTAATGTTGCTCAGCTTGTGAAGGAAGGCAAGAATGTCAAAGCAAGTGCAACCAACTTCTACTACTGGTAAGTTTTGGATTACCTTTTGATGCTCACTTCTTTGTTGAACTTGGATTATAGACTTTATGACACCGTGCAAAAACACTGGAAATTTAGTTAACCCTGATTTGGTAGAGGCTCTTTTAATGATTGTATTGTATCATCAGGAATGTATTCAAAGAGTCGGTTACCTGAGGGGCTGAGAGAGTCATTTTTAGGAGTTGGGAAGTGGGGCTGCACATGAGCAAGTACACATTAGAGAGTAATTGGGGTGCCCCCCTTCTGGATCCACCACCAAGTAGAGTCATCACTGTAGTTTTTAAAGTCCTACCATTATCCTCAGCAATAAAACTGAAATGTAATTTTGTCACTTTCTCTTCGCGTAGGGATAATGAGACACCCATCTACCAGCAGATTCTCTTCCCTCTCTACAACTACGGCATCCGTCAGGATAAGTACCGCCAGAACACCGCATTGGTTCAGTGGGATGTCACTACTGTACGTCCAGAAGCATATAATGTTGATGCCAAGGCACTCCTTAGTGTATTCCAACAGAACTTGACTTTCACCAGCCATGCTAGGAGAGTAGAATCAGTATCTTATGATAACGATATGGAAATTAAATTCGCCAACTGCTTCATGGTAAGTTTCTTTTAAAGTTTTCTTTCACTTCTGTAAATTTATAGTTTGAAAACTAAGCTTAATTGCTAAGCATTTGGGAAACAACATTGTAGAATACTCCACATGACTTAAGTGTACCACTTTTCAATAGACATAAAGTCTTTGAGTCAATCATTTCTTTAGAAGACGTTCAACCGCATACATGGCAATGCGTAGGAACCAACACAAGTTACAAACTTAAAAAGAAATTTACATTACCCATGTGAGAACACCTCAAACTGGATAAAAGACTAACTGTATCAAATTTTATATGTGTCTTGGCAGGATTACTCAATCGTCAATAGTACATTGACCACTCGTGACTCAGTAGTGTCACCAACAGTCACCAAGAGGGACATCAGGATGGCACTGACAAGAAACGACAAATCAATCGTCTACGAACATGAGAGAATCTTCAGTCCCAAGGAGCTGAATGAAACTGTCACCCTTGGTTTTGAGAAGTGGGAGAAGACTTTGAAGCCAAGCTTCCAGGCTTACAAAGATTGGACTTTCTTGAGTAAGTCTTAGTCATTGAGTAAATTGAAAAAGTCAAAACAAAAGTAGGAACTAAATGAGTTTCAAAATCATGAAAGTATTGAAATGGAAATAGATCCACTATTAGTCATTCTAAATGATGCGAAAAGTGTCTTATTCTCAATTTTGTTTCAAGCATTGGACAATTTAATTTGCTATATTGTCAGTGAATTTGTTTTGTGTCTGAAAAAGTTTGCAATTATAAAAAAAATAATAATAATCTTCAGGGACAAATTAAACCTGCACAAGTACCTTCTGCACAAGTGATTTTTCTGTCAAAGAGTGTTCAGCTTTACAAATTGATCAAAAATTGTCAGAATCTAACTTTCGGATTTTCATCACGTGTAATTTCAGGCATGTATGGTGACAGTGCATTCACCACAACCAAGACCTCCTACAATGTGACCACCAAGCTGTGCCTGCGCAATGAGACCGTTGATACAATGGAGCCAACCCCAGTCATGTACATGGCTTACTTCAATGTCAGTCTGCCATATCCACTCAGTGAGGAACGCATCACATACAGCATGAGCGGTCGCTATGCCAATGAGTCTCCACTCCCTGACAACCATTACAGCTACTGGACCCAGTTCAACACCACTGTACCAACACTGAAGGTAAGTCACTTCACATGAGCTCAGGCCTTGTCTGAATTGGTGGTTAGGGCTTCTGCTAGATATCCGGTGGTCATGCTTTAAATATATTATGTGATGTGCTTAACAACACCCTTAGAAAGAGTCATAGCCATAGTTGTAGCTGTCAATTTTGATACGGCCTCAAATTAACAAAGTTTTTTTATCAAATTATGGCCAATTTCACGCTTAGCAGTTGAAATTAATTCCCACTTTAGAACACTCTTAGCTCTAAGGGAAATTGAGCCCTCAGTATATATATTTACTGATGAAATAGTCTCTAAACTACATTAAATAACTTCTTCTGCACTCAACAATGTGAAACAAGATTGACAGTTTGATATTCTTTATCCCCTCTGAAGTTATTACATCTATTAAAATCTACAGTATGTATGTCTGAACAATGAAAAGTATACAACCTGACAATCCATCCATTTAGTAAGAGTATTTTTAGGATTTGAGGAATGATCACAGTTGTTTATTTCTTAGTTTTCATTTATTAATATTATCAGATAAAGTCTAGCCACTGCTACATATAGCTCTCCACAATCTTTTTCACAAGACTGTTTCTCCTTACATGTATCTATCGCCAGCTGAATTAAGGCTTTTCATAGTTTTTTCCATGATTCTACAAAATGGCCCTCTTTTCTCTAGAATTTCCTGAAATTTGTTTAACTAAAACTTGAAAACCACCTTTATTCTTCTTAGCTGAAGACATCTTCCGTCTACACTCTCATGAAGTCAGAGAATGACTTTGTCTTCTGGTTTAACGACACCGCCATGACAATGGAGGAAAAGCCACTGTTCATCATCGACTCAGACCTGACTTTGAGCAAAGAGAGAGGCAACTACCTTGCCTTCAGGACTGTCACACCAGTCTACAACTACACCTTCAACGTGAACTTCGACAAGGACCAGGAGAAGGGATGGGTACTGAGCTACAACACTTCTCACAACAATACTCTGACAGACCTCCTTAATGTTACTCAATCTGGTGAGTTGTTGCTTCAGAGCTTTTGAAATATTTTGCAGACTGATTCATATAGATTCCAGCTAACTGGGCTAAACTTGATATCCTTTGCTTGTGGTGAATATACTTCACAAATTTAGGGCAATTTCTTTTAGCCAAATACTTTAAAAATTTGTTTATTTCCTGTTGTACCTTGCAAAGGTTAAATAATTTCTTTAAAAAAATTCATTTCAATTTAAATAATTTTAAATGCTTATTAGGTAAATAACTCAGTTTTTGCTAGCCCTTTATTACTTAATCGATTGATACAAAATTTAGTATTGGTCCAAGGTTTGATGAATTTTTTTCTTTTCCCCCTGTTCTCTTCTCTACAGCCACAGCAACTCTCAGCCGTGATGCCATGTCGCTGAACGGTATGTTTTACCACCCCTGGCTGCAAGCTGACATGACCAACATCCTTACACCAAGTGGTCCAATCAAGCGAATCAATGTGACTGAGCTTAAAGAATTCATCGTTGAGGCCTACAGAAAGACCCTGGAGTTGAACATCGATGGGCTGAAGGAGATGAGCCGTGAAGCCGTACAGTCAATTTTGGACTCCCGCTTGGAGTTGACCAACAAACTTCGTGCCTACACACCAATGGTTGCTAACTTGACCCTGGATAACTCCTTCTTGATCGACAGGACCATGCTGTACAATGTCTTCGACATTGAAGTCAACCGCTCAAGATGTGGATCTGGTTTGAGAGTCAACACAACTTCCTTGGTAAATGTAGAAGGCTTGATGACTGGCCTGAGCTACAGAGTCAAAGGACGCCGTCTGCCTGAGGTCACTGGTAACCATACCATTAAGGTCCTGAGGGAAGATGAGAGCCACATGAAGGTAGATGTTCAGAATGACTTCCTCTTTGGCTCTCGCTTTGTTAACCTAACAACCAATGCTGACTACAAGATCAAGAAGATGAACAGGCCTTGGAGGTTTGAGGCCATCAACGGTGGCATCAAGTACAATCTCACCAGCCCACTGATGAACTCCTCAATGCAATCTGGTCTTTTCTTTGACAACTTTGAGAACATCACCAACTTCAATGGTATTGAGTATTCTCTGAAGCACAATGCTACCTCAAGATGGGCCAACACCTCCACCCTCTCTGGTGTTAGGTTTAATGGATTCCGGTCTCTCTTCAACTTTGATGACATCACATCTGCTCTTGAGCACAGCTTCAACTCAACTCTCACCAACTGGACCACAGATGCTAGGTTCAACCTTCAGAATGTTCGCTCATTGTTCAACTTCGACCGTCTGGATGCTGGAGCCGAGTACAAGATGGCTTCTCGCTGGTCCAATGTATCAACTGGGGCTGAGTATGTCGTTGATGGACTAACCGCTCCTTTTGCATTTAGGCTTATTGATGGCAGGGTTTACCACAACATCAGCACTCCCTGGTCTGAGATGACAACAGAAGGTCTTCTTCAGTTTAATAACTTCATCTCCATCTTCAACTTTGGTGGTATTCAAGCATCAGGAGAGAATAAGATGATCTCTACCCTGTCCAACTGGACCAATGATTTTATTGTTGACTTCTCAAACTTTCGGTCTCTCTTCAACTTTGACCGCATCTTCATTGAAGCTGGCAACCGCATGAACTCCACCTTGGCAAACTCTTCCAACACTGGTGTGATTGAGGTCAACAATGTCCGCTCCATCTTTGAGTTTGATGAAGTAAGATCCTCTGCTGTACATGATGTCACAACTCCATTGGGCAACTGGACTCTTGGACTTGGAATGGACCTCAACAACTTTGTCTCTCTCTTCAAATTTGATGATGCTGTATTCGGAGCCAAACACAATTTGACTTCCCCCTGGTACAACACCACTACTGAGTCTGAGCTTGCTCTTCGCAACATGAAATCTCCATTTGCCTTTGATAAGATCATGGCTGCCATGGAACACAACACCAACACTTCTATGGGCAACTGGACAACATACTCTGGCATCTCACTAAATGGTTTCCAAAGTATCTTCAACTTTCAGAGCATTGAAGCTGCCTTGGGTCATGAGATCAAATCCAAATGGGTCAACTGGACCACCAACTACAACATGGAGTTGGATGACGTCAAGTCCCTATCTGTATTCCGCAATGCCAACAGTGGATTCTCCACAGTTCTTACAAGCAAATGGGGTAACATGACCACCAACACTGGAATGCAGTTTGAGGCCTTCAGGTCACTGCTAGACTTCAACAGAATTGGCTCATTCTTCAACACCTTCATCAACTCCAGCATCGTGAATGCCACTCACACCTTTGAAAATGAAGTCGTCAACTCAAGAGGTATGTTTTCCTTTGATAGTGCTACCAGCAAGATGGCCACAAATGTCATTAGCATTTTGGGAAATGCAGAGCTCTACAACAATGTCCAGCTGAACAACTTTGAAAGCCTCGCTACATTCAGGAACATCGAGCACACTCTTACTCTGGACGTCAACGCTCGTTATGTCAATGCCACTCATTTCAGTGAATTGGTTTTGGATAACTTTTCTGGCATCTTCACCTTTGGTAAGGTTCAACATCAACTGCGCACCAACATTGAATCTCGTTTCTTGACAGCCACCATGGAAGATGACCTCAAGCTCCTAAACTTTGTATCTCTGAAGCAGTTTGAGTCTGCTTCCCTCAGAGTTGCCCACAATGTCAACACCCCTATTGGCCAGTTGGAGTTGGATCAATCTTATGGCATCTTTGGTATGCGTGATTTCATGAGTTTCCAGAGGGCAAATGCCATCATCAACTACGTAGGAGAAGGACCCCTTGGACATCTCACTCTGAAGCACATTCAAGAAATTGAAGACATGTCTGGCATGTTCAAGATTCAGTTTGCTAACTTCACTCAAGAAGCTAAGCTTTTGGCTCGTTTCTTTAACATGTCGGCAGTCCACTCTCAGGTGACAAACCAGATGACAGCTCCCTTCAAATTCCAACGTATTAATGGAAGCATCAACTACGATGTGAGCACCCCAGTTGGAACACTGAAGGCTTCCGCAAGTTCTGATTTGAATAACTTCAAGAACATGATGAAGTTCCGTCTTATCAACAATACTGCTCGTCTCAACTTAACAAGCCGATACATGAACCTGACCCACCTTACTCAGACGGAGTTCCACAACTCACGCCGTTTGATGGATTTTGAGCGCATCATTGCCAACACAAGCACCAACTTCTCATCTCCCATTGGAAAGGTTGCTACCACTTCAGTTGCTGAACTCAACAACTTTGATGACTATTTCAACTTCTCCTTGGTCCGTGTCAACAACACTGTAAACATCACCAACTGCTATCTCAATGCCACCAGCGTACATGGTGTAGAGTTCAACAATTTCCGTAAAATCTTCACCTTTGAGAGAGTCAATGCATCCAGTCTGTTGAATCTTAGCACACCTCTTGGAGTTGCCAGCAACATTGCTGAGATTGCGTTTGAAGACTTCTCCAGCTTGTTCAACTTCCGCATCATCAACTTCACTTCTCGTGCAAATGCTAGCAGCAAACATGTAAATGCTACAAGCCAGACCAATGTTACGCTGAATAATTTCTCCTCCTTGACAGCCTTCGAAAGCATTATCGCTCTCACCAAGAACAACCTCAGTACTCCTCTCTTCAACACCTCAGGCAAAACTGGTATTGAGATGCACAACTTCTCAAGCTTGTTCAACTTCGGTCGTGTGAATGCTAGCATTATTGCTGAGCTGAAAAGCAAGTTCATCAATACATCCAATGAGGCTGCAATTGAGTTCATCAACTTCACAAAATTGTTCGCCTTTGAAAGGATCAATGCAACTGCAAAGACCAACATGAGCACTCCCTTCATCAACACCACAGCTGTAGGATACCTTGGCTTCCATGACTTCCGAACCGTGATGGACTTCTCTCGCATCAATTCTTCCATTGAGGCTAACTTGACCAACTGTTTGGCCAATTTGACCACCAGTGGCAGCATGGAGCTGAACAACATGTCCGGTTTCAGCAAGTTTGAGCTGCTGAATGGCACCACAAGAGTCAACTTCACCAGTGTCTTGCTGAACTTGACCACTGCCACCAACATGGAGATCAACAGAATGACAGGATTTGCTCGCTTCCAGCGCATGATCAACAATGCTAGCATGAATGTCACCAGTAGGTTGGCCAACATGACTGCAGCAGTCAACTCTGAAGTCAACAACATGACCGGTCTCAACAAGTATGAGCGCATCCTTGGAAATGCCAGCCTCAACTTCACCAGCAAGCTTGCCAATTTGTCTGCTGGCACTGGTATGGAAGTCAACAACATGACTGGTCTGATGGTGTATGATAGAATCTTTGCTAATGCCAGCATGAACTTCAGTAGCCCCCTTGTCACCCTCAACAGCAGCTCCAACATGGAAGTGAACAACATGACTGGTTTCAACAGATATGAGCGCATTATTGGAAATGCAAGCCTGAACATGACTAGCGAGTTTGCTAACTTGACCACTGGTACAAACATGCTGATCCGCAACATGAGAGGAATTGGTCAGTTTGATCAGATCATTGGAAACGCCAGCTTGAACTTCACCAGCAGAGTTGCCAATATGAGCACCCAGCACCTTATTGAGATGAACAACTTCGCCTCTCCCATCACTTTCGAGAAGCTGAATATAACCAGTAACATGGATGTCACCAGCATGATTGGCGAGGTCACCATGAAGGGAGGTGTTGAAGCCCACAATGTATACCTCTTGTACACCTTTGACCGTATTAATGGCAGCATTGCCGCAGCAGCTGTCAGTGAGATCGCCAATTTGACTGTTGGAGCTAACATTGGTCTGCATGGTTTCGTTACTCTCACTAACTTCGAGAAGGTCATGGGTGACCTTAAGTGGGATCTACTCTCCAAGTATGTAACAGCTGGACAGAACTCGATGTTTGTCCTCAACCAATTCCGTGGTCTGCGTAACTTCAACAGCATCTCAGGTAACACCCGGATCTTCTTGGACACTCCAGTCTACCTCACTGAAATCCACACCAACCTCAACATGGACAATGATTACAACTTTGTCCAAGAAGCTGAGATGTTGTCTGAGGTAAACACAGGCAACAGGTATCAAGTAATCCTTAGGCAGACAGCTAATAATGAACGCATTCTGCTCAATGCTACAATTCCAGTTCGTGGATCTCTGTGTGTGGAAGGATATCTCAACCCTGTTGGCGATGAGTTAACTATGACTCTCTTCCACCAAAAGAAGGTACTTAAATGTAATTGCTTTAAAGTCCAAAATAATCTCTGTAAATTTGATATGGGAAACAAATATTAAATGTTGCGTCACAACTTTCTTCCACTCAAAGAAGGTACTTTAATACAATATTTTTAAAAGTCCAAAACAAAATTGTATTTTTGGTGAGGGAAATTTAGTTTCAAACTGGTGCTAAAAACCATGACTAATACTTGCAAAAATTGTTTCTTGTTATTTTTTCAGGATATTAAGACCATTGACCTGAACTTGCTCCTTAAACTGAATAACACTGGTGTGATCTACAGCAATGTCAGCTGGAACCCAGAGACCCTTCAGGCCATCAAAGAGTTTAAGATTGATATCTACAACAACCTTCTTGAGATGGTCCGAAATGCCAGCAACACCTCCAAGGTGTTCCTCGAGCAAGGCCTCAATACCACCCTTGAACTTCTGAACCAGGCAGTTGATGTGGCCAACACTTCTTTCAACCTTGTGAACTTCACCATCTACAACCCACGTGAAGCTTTCCAGAATTTCCGTGAGCTTGAACAAGTCCAAAAGCTGATGGAGAAGTGGAATGTAGCCATCCAGAAGGTGAATGACACCATCAGGGATGTTGTCAATCGTATGGATTTCACCACAGTGGACTCTACCATCAACAGCTTCCGGGCTTTGGAGGAGGTCCAGAGATTGGAGAAGACAGTAAATGACTTCGTCAGGAGGAATTCTAAGAAGATGTCGAGAATGGTCAATGAAAGCATTGAGAAAGTCAAGCAGATAATCCAGGAGTACACTGTTAAAGTGGAAGAAGCCCGGGATGAGTTTCTCCGTATCATCAAGGACCCCGAGCACCTTATTAATGTCTGGGTTATGAAGTGTCTTGATATGACCGTGTACGATGCTGCTGTAAAGAGCTATGACCTGACCCAAGACTACACCATTCTAGCTCTCAACTACTCTAAGAACTTCGGCCGACAAGCTCTGAACTACACTCTCAACCTTACAAAGTGGGCTGTCAATAACACCAAGAGCCTTTACCCGTTGGCTGTGTACAAGATCAACAACTACACTGTCTTGGTGTACGACTACACATTGAATGTATCAAAGATGGCTCTAGAGTTCGGTCTCAACTACTCTGATGAGGTTAGAGCGTACTCTGAGGCTGCTCTTGAACATGCATTGTACTACAAAGAATGGGCTCTGAACAAGACCGAGATGGTTGTGGATGTGACCAGACCATACATCATCTGGGCTGATGAAATCAGTCGACCATACAGAGTCATGGCTGTGGAGTATGCTGAACAGCTCAGAAAAGATACCGGCAAGAAAATGGTTGTTATTTTCAAGAAGGCCAAGGAAGTTGGCAAAGTCTCCATCAAGTATGCTTTGGTTGGTTACAAGACTGGCATCAAGTACATGTCTAATGCAACTGCCTACGTAATTCAGATCAGCAAGGACCCAGAGCATATTTTCAACAGGTACCTTGCACAATACCTTGAAGGCACCATCTTCCAAGCTGGCGAGAGAGTTTTCTACCGTGTCAAAGATGCTACTGATAAATGGTACCTTGAGGCTGAGGTGATGTACCAGGAGTACTACACCAAGGTTGAAGAGCTCCTCAACACAACTATGAAGAAACTGTCATCTTTCGTGGAGCTTAAGCTTGATCAACTTGATGTCCTTAGCAAGAATGAGAGCCACTTCATCAACATCTACCTGCGCAAGTACTTTGAGAAGAACCTCTTCGAGGTAAGTAAACTAAAATGTTCAGGTTGAATTTTTCCCCTTGGTTAAGGCTTTATAAAAAATGTGGCATTTGTATTTAAATACTGTCCAAATTTGTGTCACATTTCACAATGTCTGCATTGGGAATAATTTAAGAGGGCAGGTGGAATCATTCTTTCTGAGTAAATCCATGTAGCATTTTTTAAACAATAATGTTGGAAAAATGGATATCAAGTTTATTTTGTTTTTTACAAATTGTTTGTAAAAAGAAAATACTTATAATTTCCTCAAACTTTTCTTTATTTTGAACAGATTGTTGATTTGGTGAAAAACAAAATCAGTGTTACTCGTGAGAGTGGCCGTGTTCTCCAAAATAAGTTCAGGGAGTGGTTGAAGAAGGCCGTCAAGCAGCCCCTTGAAGTGACCAAGCAAGAAGTCAAGCAGTTCTTCAGTGGAAAGTATGAGAATGCCCAAATGCTGATTGAGGAGTTCCTTGCACGTGAGGATGTCATTGAGATGCTTGAGAAGATCAAGAAGCCTCTCCTCTGGGCCAACCAGACCCGCTTCCAGCCCCTCCAACAAACCATCGATGAGGTTAAGGTTATCCTAGAAGAAGCCCGTGTTATGGCCATCCAGCTATACACTGACTTCACCGAGCGTGAGGAGTACCAGCAAACCATGCAAGTGTACAGAGACTTCATGGCCAGAGAAGATGTCACTAAGACCTTGGAAATTGTCAAGAAAACAGTGCAGTGGGCTAACCAGACTCGCTTCCAGCCCCTAGAGGTGACCCGTGAGGAAATCATGATGGTCTTGAGGAGAAACTACGAAGCCATTCGTGATGAGATCCTGGCCTTCCCTGTTGAGTCCAATGTTAGAAAGACTGTAGCATTCGTTACTGTCTTGGCTGACGACACCAAAGTACTTGTCATTAAGTACTACTATCTCATCAATGAAAAGTACATCGTTCTGATGTCCGTTGCTGAAGAGAAATACTTGCTAGTCAAAGAATATGCTCTGGAGCAATGGCGTTACTTGAATGAGGAGACAACATATGTTGATCAGGCCAAGGAGCTTCTTGAACAGACCAGGGCTTATGTGACAGACAAGATTGAGTACACAAGAAATCTTGCTGAAGAAGTGAAGGTTGCTTCCATTGAAATGGCTCAGGATTACATCACCTTTGTCAATGGCACCATGCCAGGTAAGGACAAATTTTTGTTTTGAGTGATGAACAATCATATACATTTTGTTGTACTTTAAAATGTTAACACTTTTGCGCATAAGTATAAAATCTATTGTGAATATTCTGATTGTTCTTTCAGGATGGTTCATTCGTTATTACGAGCTCGATCAAATTCCAGTCAAGGCATTCACCCGCTACGTTACTTTCCTCTACGACAGCCAAGACAAAATTGTCTACGTTGTTCGTTTTGTCATGTCGGAGATTCCTGTAGTCTTCGATAATGGCCTGAACGCCATCGGACAACTGGGAGAGCACAGCTACGCCATGAACACTAGCCACCCAATCTCTTGGGCCAGCTTCCGTGAGACCCCCACTTTGACCGTGGCCCAGTGGGACATGATTGAGGAGACCAAGGACCTGATCAAGCTCAACATCATTGAGCCTTCCGTCATTAAGATCAAGGAATGGATGAGACGTGCTAATGAAACTCAACAGGAGATCCGTAATTACATTGAGGTTAGTTTGGTTTTTAATGTGGAGACAATAATACCATGAACAAGAAATGCAGTGTAGAAATTGTTTTTTTTTTGTAATGATCAATATTATCTCTTATTAAAATTTAAATTCTCTCACCACACCCAAAACATCTTTGATTGGAAAAGAGTTTGGCAGGAACTTATTTAACCTCTTTGAACAAGCATTAATGTTTTATGTTCCATTTTATCAAGTAAACCATGGAATATGATTAAAGTTTCTCACTGGCAAACCAAACTGTGTTCAATTTATAGGAGGTGTACAACAAACCAGTCGTGCAGCAGCGCATTTCAGAGCTAAGAGAGAAAATCATGCAGCTGAAACATAACATCACTGAAGAGTACAAGAAGCTCCCAACTCTTGAAGAGCTCAGAGACTTTGAGAAGCTCGCTGAGAAGTACCCAGTCATCTTGGAAATCAAGGACAACCTGATTGAACTCAAGGAGAACATCACCGAGAAGATCCCTACCATTGAAGAGCTGAAGGGCAACTGGACCATCTACAGACAAAAAATTGAGGACAATTTGATTGTCCTGAAGGCTAACATTGAAGACAATCTGATTGTCCTGAGGGCCAACGTTGAAGGCAACTGGACAATCTGGAAGAGTTACATCGAAGGAAACTACACCCTGCTGAAGGACAACATCATTGAGAACTACCCTGTCTGGAAGGCCAAGGCAATTGAGTTCCTGAACAACGTTCCCCAAAAGGTGAGAATATTAATAGCTCCACAAAAACAAATGTGTCACCGTGTTACTATGTTTATGAACCACAGCATGGACAGATAGAAGATGATGCAAAAATGTAGAGTTTGACATGTCGCTCTAAAGTTCAAATGTTAAATTCATTTGCAGGTGGAAGAGATTTATGAGCTTGTCAAGAGGGAGTACCCCAATGCAAAGACTCATGCCCAGAATCTCATCAACCAGGTCAAGGAAAAGACACTTGAGGTCCGTGCTGAAATCGAAAGAGTTGCTCCCATCTGGGTTGAGAAAGCTAAGGAATTGGTGAAAAATTTGACCGACAAGGCCGAGGAGCTGTACCCAGTCTACGTCGAACAGCTGAGAGACTTGATGGAGAACCTTCGTAACAAGATTGACAGCGAGTACCCACAACTAAGGATCAAGGTTGAGGAAGGAATTGAGAAGATCAAGGAGCTGATCGAGTACCTGAAGGAACTCCGTAAGCAGATCCCAGTCAATAAGATCCTTGCCCTGCGCTACTACAGACCATTCAGCTCAGAAGGTGAGTTTTAAACAAAGCAAACTTGAATTCATGCCAAACACTTAACCTCAACAACTTAAACCAATTTAGAAGTACAAGCCAGGGGGGCTACCTTAAATCATAAGCCATTTTGAGAGAAAAAAAAACCTCAATGTGATGAATATGTTGGCACGGGTATGGTACAAATTATTGATGGAGGTAGTAAACAAGGAAAAACATTAAAAGTACAAACTTATCATGACAAGATTCCCTCCAAAATACTCAAATTCTTGTATATTTTCATTTATTGTCACAGCAACTGCATTGATCTTTGACTCACTCCATGTCCTGACCTTTGACAATCATCTGTATGAGCACCCCGGATACACCAACCCTGAATGCACATATTTGTTGGCCACTGACTACGTCGACAAGAACTTCACCTTGTTCAGCAACCAAGAGAATATTTTCCTGGCTCTGAAGGGTGTACACATGAGAATCAACCAAGACAATGTTGTCTACTTCAACGGCGATGTCGTCCCCCAGAACATCCCCTTCCAGACTGAAGACAAGACCGTGACCGTCATGCACGAAGGTCCATGGATCAACATCACTTCCACCTACGGCATTAAGGTTTCTTGCAACTCCGGAAGCTTCCTGTGCACTGTCTCACTCAGCTCATGGTATCATGGCAAGACACGTGGTCTCCTTGGTAACTTGGACCGTGAAGCAAGAACCGACCGCATCAAGCCCAATGGCGAGAATGCAACAGACATCATCGACTTCGTCAATGCATATGAAATAACCTCCCGTCCAGAATGCCAGATCAACCGCTTCAACCGCCCCAGTGTTGAGGTTCCAGGATGCAACGAGAGAAACCGTGTTGCTTTTGAGGCTCAGTGCATGAAGTATTTCAACAGTCAAAAGTCTGGCCTGCAGCCAGCCTTTGAGACCTTCAGCCCAGTAGAGTGGCTCCAAGAGTGCATGAACTTAGCTTACCAATGCAAGGATATCTGTATGCTCACCAAGGGTTATGTCCATCTGGCTCGTACCAAGGAAATTGCTGTTGTTGATCCATGTGGTAAGCACAAATTTAAACTTCATTTTAAATCTCATTTACCAAAACTGTGTCAGGATTTTGTCCCCCAATTTATTTGTAAGTATTGGTAAAACAAAACTAATACTTTTCTTTGTTGATATCTTGATCTAGTGGATTTTCCCTGCGCTTACCCATCTGTTCAGTTTTGGCAAAACATTTTTGTAATATATTTTTGCCATTTTTAAACTTGCAGAACAATGCAATGATCGCCCAGTAGAATCCATGTGGATGGAACGTAAGGTTGTCAACAGCGCCGACATTGTCTTTGTCGTCTCTGAGAACAAGCTCTTCAGAGGTCCAGAAGTCCTTGCCAACCTCAACACTCTTGTCACCAAGTTGGACAACACTCTCCGCAAGGCCAGCTCTCCTATGGAAAACAACATGTACGGTCTAGCAGCCTTTGGCGGCGTTGACATCCACGAGGGTGATCACAGCCACACCATCAACGGTTACCTCATGAACACAGCTGCAAACATGCCCATGGGATTCGAAAGCCTAGTTTCAGAAGGAGACTACCCAACAGATGCTTTTGATGCCATCAATCTGGCTGCTCAGTACAAGTTCCGTCCAGGATCAGCCAAGGCTATCATCCTCATTGTCGAGAATGAACGCCAGGTAAGAACAAAACCAGAGTTTATGATACACTTGAACAATATACAATATGCCCATATGCAGAAGGGCCATCTTAAATATATACCACAGTGCATCTTGGGAAACAGAATACAGTTGAAACATTAATCAAGCTGCCAAGATTGACGCCATGCTTTAGTTTACATGTAACAACATCTGGTTTTATACTTTTGTATTGCATTTCTTCAAAATCAGTGCCTCGTGATGACTGCCGATGTTGCTATGAGCTGTATGATACCTGTAGACTTTTTAATTTTGTCATGTTCTCTGCATGAAGTAGCACCCTTGCCAAAATAGGATCAGACTACTTGCCCTCCCAGAGTTTAGTTCACTTGCTAAACCTAAAGATAAAAGATACAAGTTGTGAAACTTGATGTTAAGCACTACTCTTATCTAAACACTTTATAACTGTTGCCTTGACAGGTCGAGGAATCCTACCTCACTCTCGCTGAAGTCCAACAGAAGATGAACTCACGTGGCATCATCCTTTACGTCGTCTCCAACTACGATTCAATCTCTAAGAAGTCTGCCCCAGGAGCACCAGTCGGTATCCAGTATGACAAAACCATTATTACAGCCAGCAAGAAGATCAAGGAAGGAGTGGTCAATTTCCCAAGTGGAAACTACGCCAAGCTGGCCATTGCCACACGTGGTACGTATCAGTCAGTTGTTGTTTTTTAGCAATTATCAATAGACCTTATGTATCGACGTCATCCAGCTGCCATATTGGAGGTAAATCGATGATGAAATGCACAGAATTGTACACCCTGCACAAAAGGTTGGTCAATGGACCTCCTTTTGACCTCTAGGCAAGGGCGCGGGCACCCTACTCGAATGATGTCATGTGCATAAGATTTATCGACTTCAATGTAAAGGCCCTGGGTTGATCTACATAAAGACACTTTAATGGGTACTCTTTGATGGGCCAGACTTAAGTTCCCTGTCGATCTCTAATTACCAGGCATAATATTCTTCCTATTTAAATCTGATTTCCGATTGTTTTGCCCTAGAAAAGTCTATCAAAGCCTACACCATGTGTACATATAGGTCAGCCCTTGTACTCGATGAAATGTTCCCACTTTATTGGACCAAATATCATGCCTTGGATCAATTTAACGAGCAAGAGTTAGGATTGATCTCAACTCTGAATCAACCTTAATTGCTAAGCAAAATGTCACAATACAAAGCACTATGGTGATATTGGCAACTCGTCTTAAGATGATTCTTTGTGCTTTGTGAAATCGGCTCCTGCTTTTCTTGAAAGACGGCTACACTGTCCAAGTCTAAAAACAACTTGCAACTGCAAAGAACATGTTTGTGTTTAGTAACTAATCATGGTTTTTTGTTTTTATCTAATTCCCGTACAGGATCCATCTTCAGATTGGATATGCTGCTCTCGGGTAACAACGACCTCCTCTCAATGTTGCCAAAGATTGTCCGCAACGATGCCCTTCCTATTATGGCTGGCTCCGTTGAGAGACAGTGCCAGTGCGTTATCAACCAATACGGCCTCGCAACGGTCCACTGTGAAAACTTCTGGTAGAAAAAAACCTCTGTAAAAATGAAGTGTAAAATGAAGGTTTTTCAAGATTGAGTGGTCAATCTAAAATAAAAACTGATGTTGAACTTTTTCCGCTCAAGTATTCCCATTATGACTCTTTACAGGAACCTTCACTTCACAGTTCTATTGTTAACTTTTTTGTCGTGATTGCTGTGGCTGTCAAATTACTGTATTTTGTAAGTTTTTGATTTAGTGATTGAAGCGTATTTACGCAAAGCTTTTATTTAAGTTTTGAAGTTATTAAAACTATTACTTTTGTTATTGTTTGGCAAGGTATCCAGTTCTAACAAAATATTATTGTTGTACATGGTGGAATTTCATTAGTAGTTGTATGCACTTAAAAATAAACAAACAATTCGCTGAGAGGTTTTGGAAGTAAACTGTATTTAATTAGCACCTTATATTCTTTAAACACAACACTATCGGGAGGTATTGAAAAGGAAGGCCCTAAGTGAGATATTTTGCCTTACTATTAAACATATTGTGACTTAAGAACTCTCTTGATTCGGCTTAAATCTCCTCAACAGTGTTGTTCCATCTCAGCTGATATAGTTGAAGCTAGTTACTAACATTGTAAAAAGTCTCAGTTACAATGCATTTCAATGCAGCATGAAAAAGTATTTACACACCACAGCAATACCTTCTGAGTTGCACCTATTAACTTGCACCTATATATTCATATACTTGTAGTATTAGACACTTAAAGAACAGGATGTGGACACAATTTTCAACGGAATTTGTGTAGACTATGATTTTCGTCATCTGTTACTGATTCTATTTGTTTGTTTGTGTACCTTGCCGGTAAACTTTTGAATATCAATGCAATTAGATATTACAAGGGATGGAGGGACTAAATGAGATGGGTTAATAAATGTTTTTGGAAGCATATGTTTCACTCTTCTTAGTTTCGTTTTTTTAAACTTCTGTCATTCATGTTATTTAAGTTAATGGTTAATTAATATGAATAAAAGTCTATTTCTTTGCAAGCTAAAACAATATCTGGTGGAAATATGACTTTTTCAGAGAACTCTTTTATTTTGCTCGGATGTACATGTGGATGCCCTCTGACCTGTGCCCCCTGACATTAATTCCCCTTTAAGCACTTGTACAACATTGGTAAATGTCCAAGACCAGTATCCACAATTGATGTGACTCAACATTTACATGAAATAACCAACCTATGAAAGTTGAAGCTTAATTGGTCTCCAGAGTCATATGAGAATACAGTGGAAAACCTGATTAATGTTTTTCACTGTTATGAAACCTTGGATTTTATCACGCGTGATAAAGACTATTTGATTTCATCATTTCCTGAATACTTAAGCATTTCAAGCAAAACTATTGAAAGGGAAGTGTCTAATGTGACCATCTTAATATCTTGTAAGTTATATGCAAATCTGTGATTATTTACATTTTCAATCTTACCAATGTTGTACATACCCTTAAAATACCTACTGAAAACATCATTCTCATCTTATAGTTATCTTTAAACTGCCCATTTCTTTTAAAAAGTGGTTGATGTTCTCAGGAATAAAGTTGAAGGACTGTATCACGGATTGAGCAGTTGGTACGGTACAGGAGACTTGATCTACATTGTATGAAGCCTCAGACATACACATGCCAGTCAATTTGATTCAACAAGTGCACAGGAGGCTTCGGACGAAGGATGCCTCATCAAGCGTACACATGCCTACTCAAATCGATTCAACAAGCCTTACACAAGGCTTCAGTCTGAATTAGAGTTAGCATGTGTATGCTTGAACATATATGTCTGAAGCCTTCAGACATATATGTTCAAGCATACACATGCTAACTCTAATTTGATTCAACAAGCCGACAGGAGGCTTCAGACATGTATAGGGGGTCAAGCATATATATTAAGCCATTTGATTCAACAAGCCTACAGCAGGCTTCGGACTTATGAAGCCTCAAGCGTACACATGCCAAGTCAATGTGATTCAACAAGCATGATTGAGGCTTCAGACATGAAACCTAAGGCATACACATGTCAATTAGACAATTCAATTCAACAAGCCTACAGGAGGCTATGGGTGAATGAAGCCTCAAGCAAACACATGCCAA
>JAUELU010000013.1:6232291-6242616 GCA_032357145.1 Evasterias troschelii
AAGTCGTTGTCCAATCAGGGTCCAAGTAAGGAGTTTCCCTCCCAGGGTTTACTATTGTAAACATGGTTGGAAATAATGTAAACCATGGGGACGAGGTTGGCCTTGAGTATATATCATGAAAACTGCCTGAAGCTTATTATAACAGCTCGTTTTCACGCTTATAAAATGAAAATGAACGACGGAAGTCATTGCATAGTAGCTTTTTAAAAAGACCAAAAGAGTTTATGTTATAAGAAAATATCTATCAGTCGTCAATATAAATTCTTAGACATTTAGTTCGAAATGGAATTAGTATTCTGTACATTGTGAATATGATACTGTAACCAGTTAAATTATTATTAGATGAAAGGTCCGTTACCGTTTTAGATGTCCGAAAGAAAAACAACCTGTTGATGCCAGGGTAAAAAAAAAAATATAATAATAATAATAACACTACTGCAGCTACTAATAATAAGTAAAAATGAAAAAAAAAAATCATACCTTGCTCCGTGTATAGCAATCGTGACCATCGTACGATTCCATTTTTTCGTTGTTAAGATCGGAGAGGTTGAGTTTTTCTGGGTAGACTCCTGCTGTAGAAACCATGATCTGTCAAGAATGTGAACGTATAACCTCAAATTTTGTCGGTATATTATAGGCTACAATCTATTTTTATTTGTATTTTCACGAAACGTTTGTTTACAAACTTATCATCCCCAAATAAAGGGATATATTTGTGTACAGAAAAAAATTGCAAAATTGAAGGGCAAAGGTCATTATTTGAAAATGTGATTAATTGTTAACTTTTTTTTGTTCGAGCCTCAAAGTGTAACGTCTAAAGTTCGGGCGTAAATACGTTGAGTATTACGGGTGCATCACGGCGTATAGGCGTACTCACCACCCGTGATCCATGTGTTCTGTTGATGGTTGGTAGTAAAACCTTCGTTAGGAGGTACGGCGCCATAGTGTTTATTGCAAAGTTTTTATCTAAACCGTAATCCGCGATGTCTCTTGTGTTCACTATATCTGCAGCATTGTTCACCTTGTTAAAACAAAAGGAAATTAAGAAAAATGTTTAAGAAAAAAAAATATGGCAACACAAAAACACTGAGTTCACTTCTGAAAAAATTAATCTTGAATTAATGTAAAATTGATGCTTGGTTACGTCAGAATAACCAAAACATTAATTCCATGCAAAGTTTTTTATAAGCACAATATGAGATATTAAGAGTTGTCTTCACGCAATGCTTTCGAACGAAAACTCTAAAAGTTCAAAAATTTCACTTTTTGGTTTAGATTTAAAACACAAGTTGGTAGAGGGTGCTATACAGGAGGTAATGACCTACATTCTATATTTTGTGATGCAGATTCAAATTTGTGATGCTATTACAGTATTATTATTGCTTATTCAAAATGCGGAGTGGTGCGGCAATAAACACATTGCAGTGATTGCACAATACAGCAAGCTAACCATGTTGTCCAGATTGTGTCGCTTAATCATTAATTATCGTGGAAATAAAGCGTACTTTGATTGATTTTAATGGCCTGGAATAACTCTTAGTAAATGCATTTGTGCTTTTAAAATTCGTATCTTCTGCACCGCATGCCATAGATATACTTTGTGCCGTTGTGTACTTATTTAGTACCCACCTTGACATTTACTTCCGGTTCAAAGAGAAGGCTCTAAAATAAAATTAAAAAACATATCACCTGAACCACATAAAAAAAAGTCTTGTTTGTGCTGTCTTGTAAGGTTTGACATATTTGTAATTTAATTCAAAAATATGACACACTTTGACCTTTCATCCAGGCAAGAAGTTCAAATAAGACCTTTTTTTTGCTGAAACATATAGGGTAATAACTTTTGGGCCATCTTGTACCTTGTGACACCCTTGACATGCTATTGATATACATGAATCCAGTTTGACCTTTCCTTCGGGTCTAAACAGGAAGCTAAAACGTAAAAATGGCACATTTGACATTTTATTTCAAAAAAGTTACCCCACTATGAACTTTCTTCCCGTCCAAACAGAGAGTTCAAATTAAAAAAAAAGCATTTCCTGAACCACATGTCATTGAGACATAATCTTTGTGCCATGTTAGCTTACTACACATTTAACATTTTATTCAAAACTTGACCCCAATTTGACCTTTCTTCCGGTTCAAACAGGAAGTTCAAAGCTAAAATACAAATCCTAAACCAGGTGGCGGAGGGTACTTCTTAGGGTCATATAGCACATGGTTCAGTTCGAATGAAAGTAAAAGTCAGGGTCAGATTCAGGTTAGGTTTAAAATCAGTTTTAGAGTCAGCATCAGCACACTCTTGGCAAAGGTTCGTCTTCCTTTAAGTTTGGCTCACTAATAGTCTGGACTATTTAATCAAAGCAAAACCAAATTGAACATCTTTAGTGTTGGTTCACAAACAACACCTAATGTCTAGTTAAGGGTTGTTCATGTACTAAAACACAGTATGCTGTAGTTGAAGTGAAAAGTCATTAGAAAAATACCAATAAATTTGCATCTTGAAATACTACCAGCAGAAAGTGCGGTCTGCCTATTTGTGGCGTCGTAAGAACTATTCCACACTAGCGGGCCGTGTTACGCGGTCATGAAATTACACAAAAAAACTCAGACATTTTGAAGGGATATTTATGTGGATCATTGTATTATATAATAGGTGTTAAATTTTGCATCTGGGATAAAGAATAAAACTTGGGTTTACCATTACACTGATGTGTGTTAAGCACTGTATATTCAGTATTTACCCGAGTTCTGTGAAAACAAATCCACAGCCGAGTGATTTGCCTGTGTTTTGTTTTTCACAGAACTCGGGTAAGTACTGAGTTTACAGTGCTTAACACACAGTGCTTAACACCAATGTATTATACTTTTGAAATTTCTTTCCAATCATAGTATTGTCAAAGCAAACGCTTTTTACAGCCCAAAGCGCCACATCAAAAGGAGGGGCGAAATGAAATTAATTAGGCCTAAGACTATTTCATACCAAAACATGAAGCTCCTTCCAGCTCTCCGCGAATTTTGTTGCAAATTTGTAGACATCTCTGGGCTTAGACAGCTCCAGTACGTGTAGATGTATGTTCTAAAAGTAAGACAGGAAATAAGTTAAGAAAATGTGAATATTGTAAAGGGAAATATGGAGAAGAAAAAATATATATATATCTTCATTGTTGATTATGTTGATATCGAATTTACCAAGCGTAGAAACTCGTGATCCAAGTGAAACACCGTTCAATTTGTGTTGGTGTTGGTAGGTATACCTCTTTTGTATTTTGCTTTTATTTATTATTTTTTTTATTAGGCAAAATCATGCTCAGTCGGGCTGCAGAGTTCGAATTTCACTCCCTGACCTTGACCATACTCACCTTGTTCCCAGTTTTCTCAACAACCTCTTTCCTCGTTTCCTCATCAGCATACTGGCAAATCATATGGACTGTGCCACCTGATTAAAGTTAAATCAAAGAAGGAGTATTTTGGTCTGCTATAATCTTGTTAATAACAGTATTAATATTCAGATCAAGCTTGGGATAAGATTCAGGGTCCACTGACTGCTAAGAAATAACACGGACCGGATTAGGAGTGTTATTCTGTATTGTACGGATCCGAGTAAATTTTATGTGCTGGGGATTAAATTCGGGAAATAAAAGATAAACATATTGTGCTGTTATTTTTTATAATTCCTGACTACAATTTATGAGTAGGCCTATGGCTATGAATATTATAATGAAACAAAAATATAATAATGCTGATAGTATGAACAGGAATATATCTCGTATGCCGTGAAATGCCATGAAAAGTATAGCCTAATCACTATTTTTGTACAGGTGATAGGCTATACAATCGTTTGCTATAAATTTATATGGTTGGAAAGATATTACTTAAAAGTAGGCCTATATAGGATGATTTACTCAAAATATCCCTCGAAATTGTGCTTTATCTTCAGAACTAAATACTTGGCTATACACAATTATGGACCATTTTAGTTCACGAAAAGTAAAAAAACATACAATTTTGACCATTTATGTGTTCAAATCTTTATGCACTCTATTCTACATTGAGAATCCTTCCAATCATATTCGTTTCATAAACGCTTTTTGTAGCTTAAAAAGCGCCAAATACAAAGGCATTTTTTGTCTGTTTAATGTTGCCATTTGTTTTGCTTTTAATGTTGCTGGTGACTTTTTAGCTCACACTTTGAGCGACTTTTGATGTGGCGACTGTTAAAACAAAATACACAATTGCTCCGGACGAAGACTCACCTCGTTTAGCGAGTTCCATAGTTACGCTTTTCCCAATGCCTGTGTTTGCTCCAGTCAACATAAATGATTTGCCAGATAAATCAACTTTCAAGTCATTTTCGTCAAATGTCTTTGAAGCAGCCAGGAAGCCATCCCTGTTTTTGAAAGAAAATAAGGAAACAGAATTTGGAAAATGAAAAAGGACAAGAACAAGACAAAGGGAACCGTGAGAAGAAAACAAACAAATGAAAACACGGGGAAAGAGGGGGGACACACACGACGGTATACTATCCTGAAGACAACACTCCTCCAAAAATAGATTTATGCCCAGGGCCATGTGGGCACAATGCGCCCCTCTTTTGGATTGGGCGCTTCGGGCTATAAAAATATCGACAAATGCCATTTTTTTTAAAAAACCAACACCCACACGTTTTACCTCTAATATTGTTTCATCCTATTATCAACACAATGCAAAGCTTTATATGCCAATTTCACTGGTATATATTTCATAAAAACATTACAAAATGACTGCTTCAAAACATATGAATTTTGGTATAATTTGTATGGCCAATATGTATACAAGCCTTTTAAAATATTTCAAAGTTGCGGGTAGTTTGCGGTAGTTTTGTATGGTAGATTTGGAACGGCCCAATATAACTAGTTTGTATTGTATTTTTTAGGCAACGCACAAAATATACAAGCAGCATTGAGCTGCACGCTAAATGCGACAAGTGAGCGTATAATGATACCTGAACGGAAACGTCAGTCTTCCTTCGTTCTACAAAACTGAAGCAAAACATTACTTCAAACTTAGTTTAAAACATTAATGAACAATATTTTAATTACTGATGGGAGAGGGGATAGAATCTCATCCCACAACGCACACTGCGTTTTGAGGCATTATGATTAGTAGCCCACTTTTCAGATTGATCATTGGATGCCCATGTGATGGCAACGCTCCTCAAGTTGCATATATTTATTTATCAAAACCGAAATTGAGAGCATGATTGTTTGTAATTTTATTGTTTCTGATTGACTAAAAGTTGTAAGCCAATCAATGAAAATAAAACCCATCCCAATCATCTGTTTGAACTAGTATGGTCTAAACATGAATAACTCGCTTATGGTCACAACTCTGCTAATATAGGGCCTACTACGTTGTAATCAATCTAAAATACATTTTTACGACATGATGGTAAAAACAAAGATACTGCTTTGTGATAAAACTAAAATAGGCCTTGAAATGTTTAAAACGTGATAACACCAAACGTAGGCCAAACGTACGTTGAAGTAAAAACGTTGAGGTAAAAACGTTGAAGTAAAAACGTTGAGACAACGTGGCTGTCAAAAATATTCTACATTTTTTACAATACCAAATTACAACGTGATGACATCGTGATCACCACAATTTAAACATAACGTTTACATTTATCATTGGGACATTGGTTAACTTAAAGTACAGTGATTTAGTCCGCTTTTATGAGAGTCTTTGAAATGAATGAAATGTCAGAATTAACTCACTTGAATCGTTCATCAGGTTGATCCCTAACAAAATGCATATTCCTACAAGTTGAAGCTTAACCTTCGCCAACGAATAGTGTGCAGTAGTTGTGATTTTTGTACCTTCTATCACCTTCTATCACATCAAGGTCGAAACAAATTGCTGGTTCATGCACAAGTACTGGTATGGTTTTTCACATTATTTTGTTCGGTTCAGTTTTGTTTCTTCTCAATCCAATCATTTGAAGGCTATTCGATATATCGAACCATTCATGTGTGCATTCATTCAATCTCGCTTTGTTTTCGCGTCTTATTAGTTTAGCACCCTGTCGTAAATTTGCATAATTGCGGCGTCGTTTACATTTGCATGCTGCGTAACTAGACTAATAAGGAACTTACTGAATCCATATTTGAATAATACCATCATGCGTATTCATGAATCAGTGAAATCGATCAGAAAATTTCCGCATAAGAGGTCAAAGGTTGCCAATTCACGCTGAGCATAGTACAAAGCAACTCTGTAAAAGATTAACTCGTGTCACTCGACGACACCACCAGAATACCCGCATTAAACATGACACTAAACATGGTTGTCTTTATCTCAGGGAAGTCGACTGATATCAAGATGTCATCCCGAATGATTTATTTTTGGATGTTGTCAACATATGCTCGTGGTGTCGTCATCTTTAGATAAAATATATCGGGAAGACGACGTCTCACTTGAGAGTGTCGTCATCCTGCAGTAAATTATCTCAGGATCTTAACATTTCGTATGGTACCTCTAGTGCTCCGTAATTCAACAATGCAAACAACAAATAAATTAATTAATAAACAAAATAAAAACTAACAATTCTGGACAAGCTCTTTAAGCTGCTATTGATGTAAATTTTAATCAGTCTTGTCGTTGAAATTTTAAAGACATTTGGAAATCTGATGTTTAATTGCGCCCCCAAATGATTCTTCGAGCCCCTCATTTGGCAAACCCCCACTCCCAACCACACACACAACACCATCACACCCACACACACCTCGCTGATAATTATCGACTATACTTTACAATATAATATTGTTGCTAGAAGAGTTTCCACTGTACTGAGTAAGTAAATTCTACACCAAAATTAATATGAATGTTATGTAAAATGACCATGGCATTATTGGCAGCTAGTCGATTGGTTAAAGTGAATAAAATGCTACAAGGCTTCATCTCAGAAATCTCCATGAATATAGTGGGGCATATGCCAGGGAAACTATTTGCGGATTTGCACCTTTAAAGACCAGTATTCTCACTTGGTGTATCCCAACATATGCATAAAAAACGAGACTGTAAAAATTTGGGCTCAATTTGTCATTGAAGTTGCACGAAAATGATGAAAGAAAAAACACCCTTTTGTACAAAAAGTGTGCTTTCAGATAGGAATAAAAGGCTTCTGGCCAGAAGTCTTTTATTATTTTAGTAAGAAATTCCCTCTTGCTCAAAAACTACGTTACTTCAGAGCGTTTCTCACAATGTTTTATACTATCAACAGCTCTCCGTTGCTCGTTACCAAATAAGTTTTTATGCTAATATATATTTTGAGTAATTATCAAACGTGTACAGTGCCTTTAATAATGCAATCATGGAATCGCCATTGCTTGTTATTCTACCTGTAGGCCTACATTAAATATATTCACGGGACACGGCAATTCTGCGATTTATACTTGTAGCCAAAAGACATCTGACGGTGTATCAAATTCCATGCTTGTATCATCGAAGGCACAATTCTAGAATTTAAACTTTATGTTTATAACCCACTTTGCAAAAAAAAAAAACACTAAAAAATATACAATAATAAATGTGTATAACTCCCCTTTTTCAAGTTGACGTAAGGATAACAACTAACGACGTCTAGCTACATTTGCAGTTTTCACCTGAGACGGTTTCTGATTGAAGACTTGTCTCTCAGTTCCACAATCAAACAAAAGAGGCGATTGGAAATAGTTTAGAAAGCAACCGGATAATGTACATTCGTTGAATAAACTTTAACGTTTGATGAAAATATAGAAAACATTTACAATATACTATCTCTGAAAGATTGAGAATATTTTACATATGTACATATCGTTCAATTAACTTATGAATCGAGTTGAATGAAATAGTTTGTGGGTAAAGTAGTCCCATTAATCCTCACCTTTCCTTCCTTCATGGCAACAATTCAGAATATACTTCTAAAGGAAATCAAAAAATATATAAATTGAAGCAAAACAAATAAAGTGATTTGAATGATCCCGCTAAATCTACCGAGAGTTGATAATGATAATAATATTAATGAAATATGCAAGAAGATATATTTAATTCGAAAGTTACGTAACAAATTTCAGTTAATTTATGAAATCTTAGACATAGAATGCCCAGCCTATTTCATAATAATAATATCCTTCAAATTGTTTAGGTGTTGAATAGGGGGGGGGGGGGGTTAGATTATTCGGCTCTGTTTAAAATTTAAGGGTCAAAGTCTGGTAATGACCCCTCTCCCAAAAATAAAAAAATCCTTACTTACTTTTTATAAAGATTCGGGTAATGGTAGTAAATGCCCTCGTTGACTAGAAATCAATAAAAGCATTTAAATCCAAGAAATGCATGAAACGTTTCTCAGATTTCTGAGGGTAGGTGTTCGTTTGCGAATTCTGCGGCCAGAGAAAGGATTCATGCATGAATCGTTTCAGCCGAACCATGAAGCGAAGCACAAAGCCTTAGGCACGGGGTCCGGGGCCCGCTTCATGGCCACAGAAATTGTTCTACAATTTGTTAAGGAATTGGGACGAACGATATAATGATAAGTGTTTTGCCGAAACTAATGCACGCTAGGCACAGTGCTTTTAATATTGCCAATTTGGATGAGTTAGAGAGGGTCCAGCAGTGATTCTTGGGTAGCTGCCCCTCTGTCCTCTAGGTGGATCCTCATAGGTGTTGCTGTCCCTCTCCTTCATTCCTACAAGTCTCCTCAGTGAAGTGTTCTCTTCTCTGTACCTACATATAACAAACACTCAGGTTAGGATGAACTTCCATATTTATTGTTCATTTAATTAAAGGGTCTGTATACGTTTGGTAATGACTCTGAAAATTAGTGACAATAAAACCTTACTTGGTAAGAGGTACAGCAGCTTTGGATAGTATAATGCATTTTGAGAAACTTTTCACTTGGAAGTACTACGGTTATGGACAAACACATCACCTTTTATCCCCCAAAATTTGAATCTGAGTAGCGTTACGGCCGTAACGCTTCTCAGACTGTGTATTAAAGGGAATATTCTTCCTGCGTTAAAATATTCGCTCCGGTTTTCGGTGATATCTCAAAAACGTGACCACCTTTTGAAGTGAAATTTTAACAGGTTAGTTTAATTGTATGTACCTACATATATTTAGGATTAACACAATTAGTAGGCTCCAATTACCAATCGTATATCCAACACCTTTAATTAAGTGTTATCAAACAACTATTTAACTTTTAAATTCCAACTTACATCGTCTTTGATTTGATTTTGATTTTGATAATATGGAAATAAACTGATTAAACTGATTAAACTGATTAAAATCTGATTAAACCGATTAATGAAATATGGTATCCAAGTTCGTCCAACTTAATTTCATAAAGCTGCTTTATGAAAATTGGGGACCAGTCACAACAATGTAAATGCCACAAAATTTTGGCTGGTAACTTGTTTCTGCTCAGTTATATCTTCTGTGCTTAGCAAGTGTTTGTGCTTACGGTCTAATTGGGTCCTGAGGAAATTAACCTATCTGCCTAACTTTTGGATTTCCCGTAGAACACAAGAACTCTGTGAATGCCTAACTATGGGAAAACCTGTACATGAACAATAAGTTGGTGTCTTTCTTTACACTGTTGTTACTAATGATATCACATGGAAAACATGGCAAATACACATAACACAAACAAGAGAATGATAAGCTCTTTCCAATGATATACAGCTTGCCTTGGTTTGCTTATTTTGCAACGCAGTAAATAATGTTTATTGTAATGCAGCAATTAGAACATGGGCTCAGAAAGGAACAGTGTTTAAACAAGTAAAAGTACAAGACATTTATACAGGCATATCGCATAATACAGGTGCCTCATGTGCACTACAAAACATAAACAATTAAATATATGAAGCGATTTGTTAAAAATGTACATTCAAAAAAATGAGTCTTCAAAAGTCTCTTGGAAATCATAACACGTTCAACTTGGCAAATGAACTTGGTAAGTCATTCCATAATCAGTGCTTTAAACACAATGTGTATGGGTAAAAAACAATTAGTAGTAATAATGATAAGAATACGAGAAATGTATATATCACATAATGCCAATTATATGAAGCAATTTGTTACAAATTCAAAAAAGTGAGCCTTTAAAGGGGTTTACTTTTGGTAGTTACTCCAAAATATAATTACCATAAAAAGTTATTGGTAAAAAGCACTTGATAGCTGTTGATAGCATAAGATTGTTAGAAATTACACCTTTGACGTAATATATTTTTAATAATAATAATAATAATAATAATAATAATAATAATAATAAAGACTTGTTATGCGCACATATCCACCCTGCTGGG
>JAUELU010000013.1:6408570-6419155 GCA_032357145.1 Evasterias troschelii
ACAAAGTTCCATCTTACCTGATGTCATTGTTCTGAGTCACACCTTTGCTGATTGAAGACCGGGAGGTGTATGCCTTATGGAGAGATACAACCAACAAAATAATATTTGCCTGAAAGAAGAAGACAAAATAATTATCTAATGTGCCCTAAACTATTAATGGTTTCCACCAGTCAGTTTCAGCAAAAATTTATTCAGTTTCATGAACACTCAGTCAATTTCACGCATTTTTTACCTCATTATTTAAACAAGTATTTCTTTTTAGCAATCAGTTTCGTTTTCTTGTGCACATGATTTTGTTCTTTTCATTCAGGTTCGTTTCAGTCATTCTGTTTCATTTAAAGACATTCCAGACTACATTTTTATCTTCAGTTCAATTTCTACTGCCTATAATTTGGATTTATGCTACAAGCTTTTGTGAAATTTAATGATCTTTGCAACTCAATGAATTTGAATGATCTCATTTGACCAGTTAAATTACTCCTTTTGAATGTTGAATGCTGATGCAACAGAGCATCCATTTTCAAACCAAATCGAACAGAGCATCCATTTTCAAACAAAATCGAATAAGCCAGGTGTTAAATTAAATGTTTAAAAAAAATAATTGTTAGGAAAAGTTATAAATGGAGTTTTGTGAATACATAATTTGTGACTTTTAAGATTTTGAAGTATTTTGTTAAAGTGGTGCACCACGCACTTTACCCAGCAAACGTTAAGCATTGCAGGCACGAATCCAAGTGGTTGGTCCAGCTCTCAACGATAAGCTTTTTCTCTTTTTTTCGTTACTCCCAGGCTTAGATTGCACTAAGAATTGCGCCAAGAATAAGTTTGAATTTGAGGATTGGGTTGGGCTTGGAAATGGGAATGGAGATTTTGGGTGGCTGTATGGTGTTACAGGGAGTTAGGATAACAAGGGGCATTAAAATGTTTAGGTGTTGGGTTTTGCTTTGGGTTTGTGCCATGGGTTGTCATTGGCATTATGGCTTAACCCTTAAGCAAGTGCGCCTTTGTCCCAAACAGATGCATGTTACATTAGTTGTTAGCACAAACTACCAAGCGTTATCTGCAGGTTCAAAGGTGTGTATTGTTTTTTTTACTTTCCCAGAAATGTTTTCAATCAAAGTATATTTTTACATGGCCAGGTATTGCTTGGGTAATTAATGTGAGCTTACTTGGTTGTATAATTATTAAATTGTTATCATTTGGTTACATCTACCAAATTGATGATACCAATTTTGTACACTAAGGAAGCTGGCAGAGTTTGTTTTCTTGCCCCCCTACTGACCAAAGTTACTGATCCCAGTTGATTGATACCCCCTCTAGAACCTGTGGTATGGTATAGTCTAGGATGCAATGGCATATTAGCTGACGTGTGTGTACAATAAGGTTATAGACAATGAAAATAATAAAAAGTGTTAGCAATAAAAAGTGACAGCAACAATTGAGATGGAGTTTGGGGAAGGGTAAGGCTAAAGGGCTAGCTGGTCCTTGCTCTATACGCAGGAATTATGGTTGTACTTACGACAATAATGGCTGCAACTGGCCCAGCAAAACTCCAGATAAAATAGTCGTCTGTTGATAACCAGCAACTAGGTCAAAATAAACATTGAGACAATAATTAGTTGAGTGTTCAGGGGGAAAAAAAAAACAATTTGTCCAAACCGTGCATGACCATATAGGACAAAATAATACATCATGAATATGTCAGAATCATCTGGGTCTAATTTCATACAGCTGCTTAATGGCTGATTTTGTGCTTACTGAGCAAGCTTCTATTTCATAGCGCTGCTAAGCACGCAAACAAAACATGCTAACCTGTTGGTGATAACCTGTTGGTGCTTACTGTATGAAAATAAACGAGGTAACAATGCAAATCCATGCAAGCTGGCTTGCTAACCTTTTAAATAGGCTATGATTACGCTTAATCAAATATTTCTGCTAAATTAGCACGAAAATGTGCTTAGGAGAAATTCCAGTTGAATCCCGTTAGGTCCAGTTGGGATTTTTAATGAGACCCAAACTGGAGTTAATTGGATCCCGTTATTTCAACGGGATGTGTTAACTGGACCCAACTGGAACAATGGGATACTGCAGGTTTCCCATTAATTTCAACGGGGCAATATAATTATCCCATACAAATTGTAACAGACCTTATGGACTACTGCAGGTTAATTCCTATTGGTTTCAACGGGATCTATTCAGCAGCACTATGAAATTGGCAACTGGTGAAGAAAACAAAATTTTTGATCAAAAAACCTTTTGCTAAAGATTTACGATGATCAATCTTTTTGCAAGATAGGCCTATGCCAATAATTGCGTAAAGTGTGCGTCAATATCATTAACTTACTATTTATCGCTGCCATAGCCTGACGGGTTGATGCCTGCTGAAACACCCACAATAATCGCCGGGACACCTGAAATTATAACGAAGACAAATAATATAAAACCAAACTACTTCATAAAGTGTAAACCTAAACAAATTCAATGAAGACAGACTGTTAATATCTGATGGGTATTTTGGTGGTGACATAACCCGACTACGATCACTTCATTGGGTGATCATTTTTAGACCTCAAGTTCAGGCGCCTCCCCTAGACTAATGGATTAGGTATTTCGCTTTGTACACTTGGAGCTTGAATGGATTTTTGGACCCAACATCTATTCCTGGACTGGGCAGGCAGCTAATCCTTTTGCACCCACAGGATCGACCACACCTACATTAATTGATTTGAATGCTTTTGTTGCCATACCGTATCCAGCCAGGTAGTAGGGCCAATATTTGGACTGAGTGGAGAAAACATGTACAAGCATCACGTAGAATTGGATTGCCTCCAACGACATCCACACAAAGGCAGCCAGAAAACAGTAGTGGAGGAGACCAGCAACTACAGAGCAAAATAACTATACAAAAAAGAAGAAGAAAAAAAATACAATCAAAAGTTCTACTCAAATTTTCTTAAAAAGAAAACTTTAAAAAAGTGGATCTTGTTAACTTTTAAAGTTTCTTGCTTGACCTGTGAATTTTAAAAAGAAGGTGGATTTATTTTTTATGTTTTGCTTGACACACTGGCTTGTCTATCTCAGTTAAATGGGCATGGCGGGTTGTGACTTAAAGGATCTGCCACGCCCAACAAAAGATATAGAATGAAGCAATTACACCCTGAGTCCTCTCCTATCGCGATGATGAACTTGATGTTTGAAAAACAGAAAACACATAAGGTCTCTTTTCACTTCTCGTAACCTTGATGGCCAATTGAGTTCAAATTTTCACAGGTTTGTTATTTCATGTATGTGGTTGATTACACAAAACATGAACACTGTCTGTGATTATTTTGTCAGCTCTGCCAATCCTGTATAATACCCTTAAAGTACACTCAGGGATAAAACTGGTGCTTTTTTAGATTTATAGTTATTTTCACCAATGCACGCAGCAATAAGCTACAGGGGAGGGGTGTGTAAAATTACAGCCACACTTTTATCTCAAAAGAGGAAAAAATATTTGTGTTGTGAAAACATCTATCAAGTATTACACAAGACCAGTTTGTGAACAATTGTAAATTTCATTTGTTAAAGGTTGTGCACAAGCATGATTGAAACTATAAATGTTTACAGACTAGCACATGAATTTCATGGTATAAAGATAGTCATGGTGGAAAACTTCCCTTGAAATATGTTAAAAACATTTAAGTTTTTTTAAACGATTTTCTCATGACTCCATGAATTTTCCCTTTTACAAACTAAATTTGTAAACACATTGTCCTTAACTTTGGTTCTTCTCATTTTAGGCTTTCAGATACAGTTTTCTCAAAAGACTTCATTTCTGAGAGAAAATATTTCACAGAAAAAAAAGGTTTTAGTAATAACTTCATGTTCAATAAGCTTTCAGAATACAATTAGGCAATTTTTTTTATCATTACTGATCCTTTTTAGTACCTTTAAAGTTTTATTGTAAAATTTGAGTGAAGGGTACCTTAATATCGGTCTTGTCTACTGCAACTAGAAACAGTGCATTGGCAATGAGTAGATTGATGCATAAATTACGATGAATGGTCACTCGAAGACTCCATAGGTTCCTGAAACCACAAATATGAAAAACAACAAGATTTGTCTTAAATTTAGTCCTGATCAAGGCATTACCATATAATAATTAGTTTATTTCTAAAGCTTTTTTTTAAAAGAGAAATCAAAGCAGTGTTACAAGTATAGACAAATTACTAGGTTTAATGATTAACTAGAGTTAAATATTTACAAGCCTGTTGTTCATCTTTCTTGATGTGTTTCTCTGCAATTTTTTTAAATTGTTAAATGCCCTCCTCTTGCCAAATTTTTTAATGGTTCATTTTTAACTAATGCATTTATGCATGGTTTAGTTTTAGTGGTTAATTAAGCATTTGGAACGCACCATAAGTATACGTGTCCCAGTATAAAATTCAGACAAGGTTTTACACTGTAGTGCTGTACTTGCCACAAGTCTAAACCAAAACTGCACTATTTTTGTGGAAGAAAAAAAAAGTCACTATAAAAAGGAACAATTAAGTAGAGGGCAAGTGTTTGATTTTACAATATTCCCAACTCCTTTAGAAACCATAAAGAAAACTGGAAGACAAGAAAAGGTTTATAATGAGGTATTAACGATTATGAACAATCAAAAACAGGCAAAAGTAACAAAACAGCTTTGACTAAACTACAGATAATTCAAAAAACTGATTTTGAAGTCCTGAACTTACTTGAAAAACGTGAATGCAAAAATGGAGACAGCTAGACAAAGGATTGATATAGAGCATCCAATGTAGGTCAGAATTGTTAGTATAGCATTATGGATATCTGGAATCTGTAAAACGGAAAAGGTATTTTTAATGTTTATACTTTAATTGTTACTATGTTACTGTTATACTCATGCTACTATGAAAGCTGCTGCGAGTGTAAATGCTGTTCAACTGGCTGAAAATTTAATTGCTGTTCAACTGGATTGTTGAGTTGAACCCTTTTATTTTGTAACTGCATGATGCAAGAAAAACTGCTTACACATAAAGTGAAATTAAATAACTGTTTCAAGGAGCTTTCGGTTTTCCACAAAATACAACAATTGGTCATATATATAGGCCATTTATTTGCCAAAAGTGGCAGGGAAAACTTTGAGTTATCTAAAATTATTTTTCAGCAACATAATATGCCTCAACTATAAATCAATATGAGCATTTGATGCCAGGTAAGTCTTCACAAACTACTGTGGTCATTGTGTGTTAACTTGCACCTTAAAACATATAATAATCAACATTAAATCAACATATTTTTCACCTTACAAATTTGTATATTTTACTTAATGTCATGTTACAATATAATAATGTCTGCAGATTTCTGCAGTAAGCAGAGCCATGGGGCCCAGATAGCGCCCCTGAACAATAAGCACATTTTCAGCTTACTCAGAGAAGTACTATTTCAAAGTAAGGAAGGTTAGCATACTTTATGATTAAGCAGCACTTATGGAAATTACATAAACACTTAATCAACCGTTAAGCAGCTCTATGAAATAGACCCTTCCCAAGAAATATTTAAATTGAACATCGCAGGTGCGCACTTACACTCCTGGTTGGCAAAATGATGGAACATCGGGCCTTTTTGTATGGGGCTGCGTTTGTGCATCTAGTCGTGCACAGCCTTTGCCAACCAATGTTTGCTTGCATATTTAATCAGTATTGGGCTATTTGAGCTGTGGTCCTTCTCGTCAATGCTCGAGCTCTTGTACCACTCTTAATTTTGAAAGTTTAAGTTGTTAAAGCACTTACACTTTTATGGGTACCAGACACATCCATGAGTATGGCAAAATTAGTCAGATGACTGCAAGCACAAATACTATGAGATTGGTTACTGAATACCAGACGACACCCTGCATCTGACCACGCCCCACCACCAGACCTACCAAGACTAAACAAGAGAAGAAAACAAACATTTATGTCAGAAATAATCATCCAAAGGTATTTGTAGTGGAAAATAATCAAAACGTTACGAATGATGATGACATCAACTAAAGCATTGCATCCTTCTCAATTCTTATCTCATTCAATATTGCCAATGTCTCTTAATAGATAAGAAACTAAGTCAGAAAAGTGTGACCCTTTTTGGTCTTTACTAAAAATTAGTTGAGGGGAAATAAGAGAATTGTCTGTTGCAAACAGTTCTCCAACAAAAACAATCCGTGGTATGAATGCAAATTTGTTTATGGCATCACAACTCCTAAGGCTAAATGACAACACAACAGACACCATGTATTTTGCCCTCCAAAATGACATTGACAAAACACAAATGAGTGGTTCATTACATTAACTAGTAGCACCCAAGTTATGTATTTGACCCTGCTTGTGGCTATTCCGGAGACTGGATGATATAAGTGGCCATTCCTTCTTTTATAATCAGGTCATGGGTCTAACTGAAGTCTATTTTTCCTTAAAAGTGGCTGTTCATGTTGGCAAGACTACGGTACTTTCTTCAAGGTAAAAAAACCCCAAATCTGTAGAGACACGGGAAGGAGGCCGGTCCTCTATTGAAAAAGGACGAGCATTCACCAAAATACAATAAAAGCAACAAATTCCATGAGATGATGTATAAAATACAAAGGGGTGAACTCCAGTACTGATTAAAAAATCCTTCAATGCAAAACAGCACATTAATTAATACAAATTCATAAACACCCCAGACAGTTTCACTACTCCTATTGGTGGAGAGCACGTCATGTGGGGGTGTTTAAACGGCTGATAAAGACGTAGCTGGCTTCGCGTGTTGGGCATGCAAGCTCATTTACGCCAATATATCTATTAGTACCTGCGCATAATCTTTTTGTACACACACATGCACACAACCCAACGTGCACAAAACAGAATTTTACAAAAGTTTTTAAAAATTTACAAACTTCGAAAATTCGGTACAGATTGTCACAGATTGTCTTTAGGTCTACAAAAGGGCATGAATGGGAATAAAAGAGTAGTGACTCAATCTTAATTGGCCATTTAAAACCTTGCAGGGTCGAGGCTGTGCGATAAAGGCCCTCGCCTTCTGCTCGTGCCTTTATCACATGGCCGCGACCCTGCCGGTTTTAAACGGCCGTTTAAGAACTCGTCGCCACTCTTTTATTCCTATATTAATAGCATTCACAATAACACAGTCACTTATGTAAAGGGCAAAGGTCAGCACAATACGAGGCTGGCTGCATACACATATAGCCCTGTTTTTTATTATAAATGACAATCTGTAATTAAAAGATATAATTTAAAAGTGATACTCACAAAGAGTTCTATCCCTCCCAATGAATAGTATTTGGAGCATGGACAGAGCCATGTTCCCAACATGCTCCCCACAAAAATGGAGAGAAATACAGACCGAAAGTAATGTGCTCTCTCTCCGTAAAAAAATGGAAAAGAGAATGAGCTGAAAGGTTGCGACCCCAAAGTTAACTTTTTGGAGTACACACTTGAACACTGAGGGCGCACTTGGGTTCCCCACACATCTAAAAACAGTTTGATGTCTGTGCATTTTTCACAATTCTTTATCCTAAACTATGACATTAACTTCAAGGATTGCATTTCAATTACCTTTTGGAGGAGTTCCAGAAGACGCAGGTCACATTTCCATTTATGCTGGCCTGTTGAACGTTACAAGATAAAATATAATTAAATAATTTATCAATACTTTCTATAGACCACGTGACCTGCGACATCACGTGTTTACAAAAGAGCCACAGAGCCTGGACTTCCTGCAGGCACAGTTTGTGCGCAGCTCAATGGAAGAATAAGTACGCTAAATGTTATGTCTGATTGTTCTCAACTTTTGATATGAAGAAAGGGGGGACATCTCAAAAGCTGTAGATTTGTTGCTTTTGTAACTCTTGAATTTATGTGAAAATTGTGACACAAATTGTAAATTTTCCCATTAGAATGTACAAGGTCACGATTTCTGTAAACAAAGGTAACATGGTATATCTAAAACATGCTGTTGACAGTAGTAACTTCAGGCAGGTAAAGGCACTGGACACGTTTGGTAATTGTCAATGACCTGTACTCTCACTTGGTGTACCCCAACATATGAATAAAATAACAAACCTGTGAACATTTTGGCTCAATTGGTCATCGAAGTTGCAAGTAAATAATGAAAAAAAAAAACACTCTTGTTGCACAAAAATGTGTGCTTTCAGATGCCTGAAAAAGGCATCAGGCCTGAAGTTTTTTTCAGGTTCAAATATTTTAGTGAGAAATTACCTCTTTCTCAAAAACTATGTTACTTTAGAGGGGGTCGTTTATCACAATGTTTTATACTATCAACAGCTCTCTGTGCTTGTTACCAAGTAAGTTTTTATGCTAATATATATTTTGAGTAATTACCAAACGTGTCCCGTGCATTACATGTAAAGGGACACATTGCCTTCTGATTGGGTGCTTTGGGCTATGAAAGCAATTGTAATGAAATGAATGAGGTTAGTTAGATGTTATAAAAAGTAGAACATATTGATTCACACAAAAATATCCCTTGAAATTATCTGGTTTTCCTTTCACTTCCTGAGCTAACACCGTCTGCCAATTTCTGCAGAACCAACTTTTTGGCTCCGACAAAATTACAGCAGACTACATGTATGTACCCGAAAAACAGTCAGAAAACAGTTCTGCTGCTCTTTAAACAATTTTCAGTCTCCCAAAACAGGGGAAAATAGTTTTTCAGTTGGTCATCCAAATTTCTAAGTAGGCCTATCCTGAAAACAGTCAGAAAACAGTCAGACATTATAGAAAAACAGGGTAAAAATGGGATAAGAAGCAACAAAACAGCGAAGTGAAATTTTCTTCAGTGATAAAAACGATGGAAACTTATTTTATTCCTGTTTTCTCAGAAAAAGCTGAAAAACATATTTTAAACTGTTTTTTTTTTGGTAAAACATTTGTAATTATGTGTAAAGGGAGGGTCTTTTATACTCTTTTAAGATGGGAAATTCACATTTTCAGAGATACTTTTTAGCTCATTTTAAATCAAGGTTTCACTTTATTATTTAAGAGTTACTATGATGTGGATTGGATTTTTAAAAGGAGATTAATGTTATTCAATGGCGATTTCACACTTTTCGAAGGTCATTCACTTGTTTTCACTGTAAAAAGGGTGATTTCAATTTCACCATAAATACAGTAACTCCCACTTTGTTTTTGGTGTGAATGACTGTGTCCGACTTGAATGCTTTGGTATTGGCTATGGCTGGATCGTTGAAGGGGCCTATTCTTTAACATTGCTGTTGCAGCCAACAGCCATAGCTGTAGCAGAAGTCACTTCACTTAAACACGGCTATGCCTAGACTTGTGGACAAGTCGTTAATGTTTGTTGCCTTGATAGCGCAATACACTCAGCTTTCAGCGATCGAAAGACTGCTCTCGCGAGATCACTGCTCTCGCGAGAGGCTACTGGTTCCCGACTGCTACTCCACATTAACTTAAATGAAAGTGTAGTTGCAAGAGCAGTAGTATCGCAGGGGCCAGCAGTTGCGTGAGAACATCCCCAGAATTTGCGAGAATCATTGAACGACTTGTTTACAAGTCTAGGCCATGCCATAAAGTCTCTCTTATTTTTTCCAGACCACAAAGAGACCTTACATTGCTATGCTTCATGACGAGCTCTGCCTCCTCGCCGTTCTGAAACGTCTTAACATCTTGGTCTTGGTTCCTTGCGGAGGCGGATACAACGGCTGAATTCAGGATAGGGGCTGTTGTCTCATTACTTGGACCATAGGTATCATTTAGATCCCTGTGTTTGGTGGAATACAACACACAGATCATTCAATCATAGGCAATAGTCATTTAAAACATCAGTACACCTACTCTACTAAAGGTAGAGTCATACTTTGGTAATGGACCCCGAAAAGAATGTGTAATTTCTACCGATTCCTCCTCGTTATAAACATGGTTAATGGTAGTAAGCATCCTGCTCTAATGATTTCATCTGCAATGCCCCTGTTTATTAGAAATCAATCAAAGAGTGTCAAACATTTTGAAACTCCAAAGCTCATCTCAAGGTAAATCTTGGAGATTCAAAATTTCTGTGTTGTTCGTTTTTTAATGTTGCAGCCAGAGTTGCAGTTGGTACTTGCTGTCACCTCGCTAAATATGGATGGATTAGACGTTCTGGATGAAAATACTGTGATTTTTTTTGCTGTTTTTTCAACAAGTAGACTCTGTAACCAGCTGCTACTTTTACAGGTGACTTTATCGTATCTTTCTTGTCAACTCTGCTCGGGTCGAAACATCAGGCCACTAACTATTTTTTACATTTATACCAGAGGTCCTATTGGTTGGTAGACAGTTTGCAACAGGCAATTCTATTTTCTCAAAAACTTATCTAAACAAAAAAACTCTTTCGGTGAAAGTGGGGCCATGCAACTTTAACTCACGACAGGCCTATCTACTATATTTGTGGATAAAATGGATTTTATCTTAATTGCATACTCACTTTGTAGTTTGGTCTTCCATGTCATTACTAAGAGCAAAGTCTGTCAGGTATTCCCCAAGCGTCTCGTACACTAAAAACACCAGCTCTGCGGATGCTGTGGAAAGACATCAACTTT
>JAUELU010000013.1:6504333-6517413 GCA_032357145.1 Evasterias troschelii
TGAAAAATATTTAATTGGGAAGGGGCCTAGCATTGACAAAACCATCGTTTGGGAATAGCTTGAAAGAAGTAAGTTCAGTGAGATAAAAAAGTCGATTAGGAAGGGGTCTAGTATTGACAAAACTATCGTTTGGGAATAGCTTGAAAGACGTAAGTTCAGTGAGATAAAAGATTCAATTGGGAAGGGGCCTAGTGTTGACAAAACCATCGTTTGGGAATAGCTTGAAAGACGTAAGTTCAGTGAGATAAAAGAGTCAATTGGGAAGGGGTCTTGTATTGACAAAACCATCGTTTGAGAATAGCTTGAAAGAAGTAAGTTCAGTGAGATAAAATAGTCAATTGGGAAGGGGTCTAGTATTGACAAAACTATCATTTGGGAATAGCTTGAACGAAGTAAGTTCAGTGAGATAAAAGATTCAATTGGGAAGGGGCCTAGCATTGACAAAACCACCCTCTTGGAATAGCTTGAAAGAAGTAAGTTCAGTGAGATAAAATATTCAACTGGGAAGGGGTCTAGTATTGACAAAACTATCGTTTGGGAATAGCTTGAAAGAAGTAAGTTCAGCAAAGAAAAAGGGTCAATTGGGAAGGGGGCCAAGGATTGACAAAACCACCTTCTTGGAATAGCTTCAGGGAAGTAAGTTGAACAAGGACAGAAAGGTCGATGGGAAGAAGGTGGACTAGTATTGACAAAACCACTATCGTGAAATGGCTTGAAAGAAGTAGATTCAGTGAGAGAAAAGGGTGATTAGGGCTTGGGCCTAGTTTGTTATGACAAAACCATTGCTTGGGAATGGTTTGAAGGATACCATTGAGTAACAAGAGGGGATGACTTTTTGTTTGGGGTGGGGGGGGGGCAATTTGGAGGAAGAATAGTAGCCACACCTTGACAGGTATGTTGATAGAAGTGAAAAGTATTTTACCAGAGAAATTAGATATACCTTAGGGACAAAAAAAATGAGATGGAAATCCTGGGGAAAAAAGGACAAAGGGAAAGGTTTGAAGATGGCTTAGGACAGTTTAGAGAAACAATTACAAGTTTGTCTTTTTCCCCATTTCAATGACTGTGTCTTGTGTCTTCCTGTAAAAGGATCCGAGAAGATGCAAGAGCTTGAGAACAAGATCCTCACCAGCCAAGAGCCGTACTCCTACCGCAAGATGTTCAGTCTCGGCCGTGGATTGCACGAGATTCCAACACAGGTCGGTCTTCCCCTCAAGATCTCCTTCGACACCGCTGCCATCCTGGCCCTCGACATCACCGGCAAGGCTCGCATGACACCTACCCTGACCGAGGTCCTCAGGACCAAGAATGGAAAGCTGAGCAATATCAGCGTTGCTGGATCAGTCAAGCCAAGGTAAAGCACTGTCATTCTACAACCATCATGTCCGCCCTACCTTCTGTTTATTACGCCTGCATTTCCATCTTTGTATCAGCGTTTTTGAAGATCCTTTAAAAGTATTAAAGAGTCTTAAATTGAACTATCTTATTTCAAGGCCTTAAGAAGCATTAACAAAGTATTACTTCCATTTATTTGAGCTCTTGAAAAAGATGGATGCATTGTTTAATGAATTTTCCTGTCAGCACGTATAGAACGGAAATACAAAGCGTGTACAAAAAAAAGGCGGGTATAGCTGTTTCTCCCCTGCTCTATTCACATAGTTTGGGTCTAAATTTTTTGTTAAGGGTAGCATTAAGAGGGTCTTAACAAGTCTTAAATCTGACTTTTAAAAGTGTGCAGATGTTCCTTTACTCAATCAGTAATCAAAAAACAGCTTTTCCAAATATGTAATCAGGGCCCATTGTCATAGAGCTGCTTAAGCAAAAAATATTGCTTAAACAAGTGTCTGCTGAGCAGAAATGATCAGGACACCAGTCACAAATTGTGCAAAAGTTATGGTAGTTTGGCTGGTTACCTTATTCTGGTAAGGATACTTTTGTTGTGCTTAGCTACTTTTTGTGCCTAAGCAGCTCTATGAAATTTGGCCCAGGGATCAGGCTATTCCTTTTTCAGCCTCATTTTTGTTTGCTATGCTTGAGTGGAAAATTTATTAAGATAGTTTGGGGCAAAGGTCTCCTCTCTTTGCCAGTTTTCGAACATTACAGGCAGTTTCCCGCTTTTAGTGAAAATTTCATAGAAATGCCCCGATAAAGAATTTTATGTGGCTTCGATTTATCGTTACCCCAATTGCGATCGTTCATTTCAGTATTCAAACATTAAAACACGCATGCACGTATGAGTCTGGCTCTAGCCTCTATGTTCCAGACACCAATACGTAGGCGAGTAGGAAAAAAGCAACTCAAATTTTCAGGGGTTGAAGGCACGCAGTGGAGTCTGGTCGTTAAACCCTTGGTTCTGCCTTCATCCAATCCAGAGTTGCCGTGACCATGAAAGCCCGGATGACTGTTGGTCTGGGAGACACTCTCAGGACCGGTCTCAGCCTAGTGGGCTCCTTGAACTCCTCAGCCGTCCTGAACGGCAACGTCACCGTAGATGTTCCCAAGAGGCTCTTCCAGTCCAAGCATGATACCCCTACCAGCGAGCACCAGGTCCTCTCACTCCGCAGCAGACCTTTCACATACACCTTCCAAATGAGGGACAAGACTACAGAGGTAAACACCCTATACAACTTTGTTTACTTGTTTTTATTTAGGTCGAATGTCAAGGTCGTTATGGCTAAAACAAAAGAAATGTTGTCCAAGTGATAACTTGAGAAAAACTTGGCATATTATCTCCAAACTTGTTTTTTGGATTCTCAAAGCCTATTGTTTTTCGGACCGCCTAAGTAAAGTTTCAAGAAATTCTTTAAACTATCGAAAGCTGCTGTAGGCTTCTAACCAATACGTTTTTATTTAAGAGTGATAACCAATCGTATACCTTCCCTTTAAGAGAAGTCTAAAATATTACTTATCTATTTCGTGGTATTTCTAGGAGAGTATTCAAGAGCCAGAGATCAGAACCTCTCAGAAGGATTCGTCAAGATTCATTTATGAGAAACGCCTCATCCAGGGAGAGCTGATGGCCAAGAAACCTGTAGCCGTAAGAATACTGTTCTTCTTCTTTTTATATTGCAAACAATTGTTGATGGGCTCACGTTTTGACCCCAGGAGAACCTTTTTCAAACTCATGTAGCCTTTGAGCAAGACTCTGCTAAGGTTGAAACATGATGCCGTTGAAAATGTTTGCAGTTCAACCATAGGTCCTTTTGCACATCTTTGTTTTGGGGGGCTTACACTTGGGTTCTTGTGTGGTTTTTTTTATACATAATTTTACCTTTTTAAAATTTATATCCACTCATTGTTGTCTGTACTTGCTGTTTATTGTTTCTTTACTGTTTAATGTTCCAGCTTCTCTAAATCTCTAACATTTTGATGCTTTTTTTTGAAATTTTAAATTCAAGTTAATGTTGCCTTTGGCAACCAGAATGTTTTGAATAAACCATAAATAATAGTAAGAAGTTTGCAAGAGCTAATTTTCTTTTAATTTTATTTTTCATTCAAGGTTTTCATTCAAAATGGGTAGTGTTAATCAGAAATTCAGTTCTCTTAAGAGCTTTCTGTTTTCACTTTGCAGAAAAAGTGGAGCGTTGGCAAAGAGTCCCTTGGAGTTGAGATGGAACTGAAAACTCGCCGTGTGCCACGCTCTTGCAGCTGGACCTACAAACCAACTCAACTTCTATTCAACGGCCCGATCGACGTCAATGTCACAACCCGACGTGGAGTGGATGCCCCCGAGCAGGTCACTTGTAGCGTGAAACTGGAGACCAAGAACTTGACCAAAGTTCAGTACCAGGCATTCAAGGTAAACATTTAAATGAGCCAGAGGTTATCAGGGGTCATTTAAGGGTCATTAGGAGTGTGCGAAAAACTTAAATTTGACATCCTAGGCGTTTTGAATGTGGGGAGGTATCTTTAGGCCGAGAGGAGACCCTTACCTATTTTTTAAGACTCCTTAATTTTTCTACACCAGACCTCTGGATTTCTTTTGAGAACAAGGCTGTGGATGAAGCAGAATTTACCTCAGGCAATAGAACTCTTGATGACGTCACTTTTAGTATAGTCACTAGTTGTATTGTCGGTACACGCGAGTAAACATACAACTTAGGCATGTCACCTGAGTATGTTGGTGACATTTAACACATTGTCTGAGATCCAGGTACTTAGCTTTTGTTTTTAGCATTAGTGCTTAGTGCTAATTGTTTATTTTCCCTTTTTTTAAATTTTTGTTCAGGACAAATACTTGGTGAAGAAGAGTTTCACAACCGAATCTAGCTCAGAGGAATACCATGAACATCACGCCGGAAGTCCCTCTGACGAGCGTCGTTATGGTCACTTCGGTAGTGCTTCCGACGAGGTCCGTGATGCTCACCATGAAAGTGCCTCTGATGAGCGTCGTTACGGTCACTTTGGTAGCCCCTCCGATGAAGTCCGTGATATCCACCATGGTAGTCCCTCTGACGAACGTCGTTATGGTCACGAAGGTAGTCGCTCCGACGAGCTCCATGAGGGTCACCGAGATAGTCCCTCCGATGAGGGTAGTCGTTCCGACGAGCACATCGTAGACCCCTACCCCATCCACCCCAGAAACCTGACTGTGACCGAGCGCTTTGAGAATTGGAGGTACCCCAACGCCAAGTCCTCTGAGACCAGGGATACCACGCACGTCGGCACACACAGGATCATCGCCGATATTGGCAAGAGATTCCAGTTGTTGAACATCTACCTCAATGTAAGTCAATTGGCCTTTTAGGCTGCTCACCGGTTTTTAAAAAACACCTAACGGACATCCTTGTCATTTGTTTTATTGGATGATTGTAAATCATGTGGAAATCATTTGTAGCATTTGTAGCTAGTGCGTAAAGCTCTTGCCTCCAGCCTTGCTACCATGGGCAGCATGCCATAAGGCCCGCTAACTCCGCGTACGTCTCTAACCCTTGGAAGGGAAATACTAAAAATCAACGCTGATTGGCTCACCAAAAGTGATTGCTCTGCGTGAACGCCCGTTCAAAAGTTTTGATCGCTTGTAGGCGCTTGTGGGGCGCTTAGTACGCGCCTGTTAAAATGCACAAATTTCCACGCAATACATTTCAAATGAACCATGTTTTTATATGGGCACCCTAAACTGCATTCGGTTAAATGTATCACAAGATTGAAAAAGAATGAAAGGGGGGCAGTTGATCTTTACTAGTGCGTCCTTTGACAGGGCGCTTCACAGAGTCTCTAACACAGAATGGATCGACCACAGAACTAATTAAAATAACCCATATATTTGGATATTTCAAAGTTAACCTTCCAGGGGGATATGATCGAGCGATGCATTCTGGGAAGGAAAACAACATGGCGCTGCGAGATTGTACACCACTGGGAACGAGGTTGCTCTTGCCTCTTACCACTGTGGACCTAGGGGATGATTTCACAACGTGTTACGATTGATCTTTTGCTGTGTATCAATCTTAGCAAAGACTGATTTTATTTCATTTCATTTCATTTATTCCGGTTGTGAAGCCAAAGACTCTCAGAAAAGTGAACTTAATCACTTTACTAGCCAAGAACCCATGGAGAGAAGACAAGGAAGGAAGTTTCAGTTTTAGATGTGGGAGGAAAAACCTCAGAAAATTATTCCAGGGAAAACACAGTTTATTCTTAGCCACAAGCCGTACATTTTTATGTAAATTCAAAGCCTGTTGGTGGCTAGTTTGATGAATATTCATGTTTGCTATTATATTTATATTTAGATCAGCACCATCGGAAGCCAGCCCATCCGTGAATTGGTCAGTCAGATCAGTTTGGACCAGCAGGATGAGTTCTACAAAGCTGTCCGCGTTGATGTCCTCACTAACAAGAAGACCTTCATCCAAGATCCCGTCCATTTTGACCAATTCCAGGATACTATCGATGAAGTCAAGGTAAAACAAAAAATCCCTTTTTTTTAAAAGAAGTATTCATCCTCAAGAATCCAAAGCTTTTGCTGGTACGGAAATGACCTTCAGTGAGTTAGCAGCCATCTTGCTGTTGTGTCATTCATCCCAGAGCTGCCAACTTTCCTTCACTCTGGGGAAAGTTCTCTGAAAATAACCCAATCTGTCTATGTTCTGATATACAAATTTGAAAATCTCCCTGATTGTGGAAACTTTTTTCCTATTATGTTGAATGTAACTCTAAATATTTCCCTGATTGTTGTACATAATCTCCCTGATTGCAATATTCAAATGTTGGCAGCTCTGTCATCCTCAATATAATCCATGGAAATCGGGTGCTTGTAATACCCACTGGTCCACTGGCCAGAGACCAGTCATTTTAACATTGGTCCAGTAACCAAACATCACCTAAAGTCTTGAAGTCTAATGTTTTTTCCCAAACATGCACTTTCAAGACTGACTCGTACTGAGGTCAATCAATGGAAATATGCCAATGGTAGTTCTTGATTGATCTCAGTGAGAGCGCTGTTTGGAATTATGTCGTCATATGCATCATATTGTGGCGTGTCGTGGCTGAGCGGTCTAGGTCACCGGACCTAAGCTCTGGTGTAGTCAGCAGCAGTGTGTCATGACACTTGTGCCCCTGAGCAAGGCACTTAATTACAATTGCTTCAAAAAAGTTGGGAAGGTAGTGCATTCTGCTCTACCAGACAGGCTCCTAGTGGATGATACCCATGCCTACGTCCTTAAGGACTGTGAAGGGGGTAACCCTGTTTCAGCCCCAGGAGTAGGAGGCAATGTGCCCCTGGGGGCAGTTGATTTGGGTCGATAGCCCAAATCAGTTATGTGTAGCCCTCACCTTGAAGTGGCCGTCCGTGGCCTTGTGAGTTAGGCAATATCTCATAATTATTTTTTTTTTTAAATTAAAAAACAGGTCTATAGACCTCATGACATCATTTGATGTCATTACGGTTACAGGTTTCTCATAAACGAATCTTGGTGCAAAACAAGGTTGCTCATTGACCGATCCTGTGCACCGCCCATACAAAGTTAGCTCTAAGATGGGGGCATGATGACGCCAATTGTACAAAGGCTTCTCAGTTTCAAATTCCCTTCATTTTGAATCACAAGCATAGACCTGTAGTCTAGTGGAGGTTTTGTCCGAATCTTATCCCTGTATACTAAACATATTACTTCTTTGCAGACTCTGTGCATCCAGGGTGAGATGGAACACCCAGCCTACGCCATGACTCTCCCAGCCGACGAGAAACTGGAATCTTTCGAAGGACTTCCAGATGTGCCAAGGGATCCCAAAGTCCTCTTTAAGTTCAACACCCAGTGGGGAAGAAGCTGTATGACTGACCAGAAGATTCAGCTCAAGGTATGGTTGGACTTAACTGGTTGCCTTTGAGACGCTAATCGGCTGGAGACATACTGGGTAGTTTCAATCAATCAATCATCATAGAAAATGTATAAAGCGCCTAAATCAAAGGTTTGCTCAAAGGCGTTGAGGCACAGTGTAAATAAATAAGTCATTGATGGTAAGCCTCCTGAAACAAGAGGGCTTTCAGAAGTGTCTTAATCGTGTTGAAGGACGTTGTGTCCCTGATGTGATTTGGAAGTTTATTCCAGAGTTTGAGAAGGCTCTTTCAGCAAAAGTGATGTGACTTGTTTTTGACTCGTTTCCCATTGTTGAAATAATTCAGAGCAAGTGCAGACATCCTTGGAGCTTTTCCAAAAGTTTCTTGTCAGGATTGATTTAATTTTTAAATCAATCTGACTGACTGAACTGATCTGTGATGTGATTTGATTTGAACTGGTGTGAATATAGCTCTAAACAGCCTTTGACGTAAGGCTACAACAGAGCGTGATTTATGCCAATTATGTTCCTGCGCTGAGATGATGTGGCACGTACTTGTACAATGTGGTTAAACTGAATAACAGTAATAGAAAAAAGGTTGAAAAGATATCAAGAAAGAGTTGTGAAACTAGAATAAATATATGATGACAAGATTTATATAGCTTCTTTTGCTTGAACATTGCACTTTTATTGTACACTTTTCTGAACTTCTACTCATACTAAAACTGTTTGGTGGAAAGATTTTCTCAAACGCTCATATTTTATTTTTAGAAAAACTATCAAGCTGCATTTCTGTATGGGAGAAGACTGTGTATGCCATGTTGCTAAAAGCCCTTATACGAAGAGGCCATCTTTAAAATATATACAGCAATGCGTCATAGGAAACCACGTACAGTTAATAAATGAATCAAGCTGCCACGATGGACGCCATGCTGTAGTTTACATGTAACTATGCCAGGTTTGTAGTTGTGCACCACATTGCTTCAAAGACAGCCTGTGCATGGTGATGGTTGCTGTGCTGCTTAGACTAGCATTTCCCCCAGAATCCTTTGTGTGCCGATCATGGCGCATTGGGACATGCATATGGGTTATTCGAGACAACCTGATTTGACCATGAATTTTTCTCTTTGTTGACAGGCTCGTGTTGAGAGATCAGAGGAGCAGAAGAAACATCTGACGGAGGACACCCCATACAAGATGGAGTGCATGGAGGATCTAAGAAACGGCAACAAGTACACCGAGGCTTGCAGGAGATTCCGTCTAGAGCGTGAGGAACTCCGCGCTGTTAATGCTGAACTCACTCACAACGAGGTATGTAGGTTTCATTGAATCAGTGCTCATTGGATCTACCTATTGTGCTGATTGTAGATTGGGTCCCGCCTATTTTCGACGTATCCCATCTACAATCAACATAATATAGGGGGCCATACTCGCGAGCTGTGCTTCTTATGGGCCCCCTCCACTCCTAAGCTCGTTGTATTTATATTTCCTCTGCATTATGTACTTACACCTTCATTCTCTCTGTATATACTGTAAACTTTCTTGTGCTTGGATTTGGAAATAAAGTTCAGCTCAGTTAATAATTGTTTTAGGCCGTGTCCACATTGGCGGCTACGGCTACAACTCTGGCTGGATCACCTCATCATCATGTGTTGACGTGAAGGACGTCCTAAGCAACAGTTGTAGCCGTAGCTGTAGCTACCAATTCAGATACGGTGTTACTTCCAACAAAACGATGATGTTTGTTTGGTTTGTGTGTCAAATAGTTACTCTTAGACTCTCACAAAAAGGGACACTGGACATTTAAAGGTCAAAAGGGTGCAGTGTTCTTTCCTGTGAAATTACCACGGCCCAATTTCCTGGCACAGAGTTCTGTGGACCATAAACAGAATTCCTTAGTGTACCAAACAGAACACCTTGAACTGGTGTGAAAATGAGCAAACAGTTTTTCTATTGACAAGTTTGTCTAAGTTCATTCCCATTATATAATCTTGACTTTGACGAACCAAATTGATAATTGTTCCATTCGCAGAAAACGAGTAGGGTATACTTGGAGACTGTCTACCAGGGCATTCAGATGCTGAAGAATATGCTTTGGCGAAACGTCAGGACAAAGCAGGCTAAAGTATTCAACCTCGACAAGACGGTGAGTTGTAAAAATCTGCTTCTTCCACTCTGGGCCCAATTTCATGGCTCTGTTACCTGCCGAATTTTGTACTTGCGGTCACCATTCTTCGGTTACAGGGCTAGCGCCGAATTTTTTCGCTAGCTGTGTAAGTGAAGATTGCCTATAACGTGGAGTGCGCATGTGCACAAGCAAAAAATTCCTTGCTAACCTGTGAAATATACTTGACGTAAGTTAGGAATTCCCTGCTTATGTGAGCCTGGTTCTTTATTGTTGTCCTTGAATAAAGAACTTATTTGCTAAGTACTTTTTGGGACATTTCTGCAATCATTATTAGAAATATGTTTAGAAAATGACTTTGAAACAGAGAGTACTTTTTTGTGTTTTAAATTTGTAATTTTCTTGTTTGGAAAAATGTTTTGTGGAAAATACAGAAAAGTGAACAAATGTTGAGGGGATTCTGAGATTCATGAGCAAATGGCCTTAGTTTATTGCAATGAATGACTGTATCAAAATACATCAAAATCTGTCTTGGAATGAACTGTTTGAAAAATTTTGCCATTTCTTCAAATTGTGTAGATCCTTATTACCGGGGAGCTTGAAGAGTCCAAGAAGATGTTCAACATGACCATCAAAGACATTACAGAAAACATCAACTTTGACCGTGTCTGGATCCCGAAGATGGTCCAGGATTCTCAGATCCTGACCCCCTACAACCTGCAGAAGCGCATGGTCCAGAGCTACGGACAGGAATGGCTGAGCGGCCGTAATATCAGTGAGTCAGTTTATCTAATAGATGATGTCACTCATGACAAACTGATCATAGAGCCTGCAGTGACGAGGGCCCTTACTTTAGCGGTGTGCCACGGCCGAGTGGGCGGTCGGGTGTAGTGGTATCTTTTTTAGCCTTCCACCTCTGGGACCCTGGTTTGAATCCCATTGTGGGCACTATGTGGATTGTGTTTTCAATTTCGACCCAATTGCGGGGGGGGGGATGTTTTCCTGGAAACAATCTCTGGGCGTTTTCTTCCACATCGAAAACTGAAACTTCCTTATCTGTCTTCTCTCCCCTGGATATTGTAGTGATCATGTTCGTTTTTCTGAGAGTCCTTGGCTTCACAACCAGAATTATTTATTGAGATGAAATAAGTGGTCAAGCGCACTGGACTCAAGCTCTGGTGATTCTGATCAGCAGAGTGTGGGTCTTGACACTTGTATCCTTATGCAAGGGCTAAGTTCGCGCAAAGACTATTGTTTACCATAGTCTGACTAAGTTAGCCCCAACTCTGTCTAGTCGATGATAGTTGGACTATGCTAGTCGACTATTTGGAGCCAGTCTACGGGCATGGTTGCATCGCTGGTTATCAATGGTTGTTTTCATATCAGAGTGCAGAGTGGACCAGTTGTAAGAAAATGATAGCAAACGTTAAGTCGCCGGTAGCATTGTAGAGTCGTTCGCACTACAACTTGTGGGCGCGCATGTTTTACGTACGTCACTAAACAACCACTACTTAAACAATGGTCCTTGCTCAAACTTGGCCAAGATTAAACCATTATTGCTTCGACCTTCGATGCAATTACAGCATGAGTTTAAATGTCAATGTTTTTCTTTATGCAGATCAGTGCAAGGCTCTGAGGAATAACTCCATCATGACCTTTGACAAGGTCATGTATAACTACAAGGAGAGCAAGAACGATCACATTCTGGCCAAGGACTGCTCCAACAAAGAACGCTTTGTCATCCTCAGCAAGGTTCACGACCAGGACAGCACCAAGAAGGTACTATTTGAAATCTTACTGCAATCAATCGGGCATCAGCCCCTCATGTTTTTTGACCGTTCAATACCATTCATTAGGTACTCAATATTTGGCATGGTGTACCCTCTTACTTCTATTGTGTCTTCATTGTGTTCTGGGAATCTTAGGAATTCTTTAGAGGATTTTGACTGAGTGTTTGACAGAGCGAGGACGTCCTTTCTTCGTTTTTGTGTACAAACCCAATGGGGACTTTGCTAAAAGTAACTATGTCCAAACAATGGGAGAACAAAGAGAAGTATTATTATTATTATTATTTATTCGGCCAAAACAAGCAACAAAGACATACATACATGAGAGTGAACGGCAAGTTCAATGTAAAATAGGATAGATAACAGGATGTCTAGGTTTTTAAATGTACAGACTGAAAATAATGAATGGATTTGAAAAGCAAATTTTGAAGTCCTCAGTTAGCGGGAGTCTACTTCACTCACTTACCCGTAGAGCCACTACTAATGCATTTTCCCTAACCGACAGGTTGAAAGATTTACAAACAAGTGTGTGTATGTGTGTGTTTGGGGTTTGTTTGTTTTTTTTTTGGGGGGGGGTTGATGGGGGTTGACACCCCTGCCACATATCAGATATGCTATAATATCATTCCGTCATTACATCATTTCCACCACACTGTCGGTAATGATTACATTGATTCATTGTGATCAAACCTTTGACCACATGACTGTCATAAAAATGATAATCAATTGTATTGATCATGTATTGATTTATGAACTCTCTACAGGTTGTCACCGTCTACATTGACAACACAAAGATTCAGTTCATCCCGGATCCCAACACTCAGGAGATCATCATCATGGTCAACAACACCAACGCTGATTTGCCAGTCTTGCACAAGCTGATCATCAAGGAAGGTGGAGTCGTGAAGAAGGTTCCCATTGACACACCAGAGGTCCACATTATGACTGTGGCCCCAGAGAAGGATTACACCACCGAGCCCAAGGTTCTTGAATTGAAGTCATTTTTTGTTAAAGCTTTTGAATCTCCCCAAAAGGGTTGAGATGTACTTTTTAGCATTTTCAACTTGGCTTTTTACAATTTCAAGGAACAATGAAGGAATTTTTGTGGCAATGCCGGCCCTTTTTGAAACCACTGCTCCAGCGTGAAACCACTGGGCTCCGGCATAGGCTACATCAGTTACTCAAATGGGTGGATAGAGCCTAAGCCACACCCCAAGTCTAAGCCCTAAGTCTAGGCCTTGGATTCTAACTGTACATGCATGGACTTAATGTAAAAGCCATTAATGGGCTGGAGACCACTGTTAAAGAGGTGCGACATGATTAAATTTAGTGTCATGATGCACTCATTTTCAAATAAATTGATTCCTCCATGAAAAAAGAAAAGAATTTCAAGTTTCCAAACATGTGTAAACAAAATTGTGTAAAATGCCATCGTATTTGACAATTATCCAGATCGAGTATTGAAACAAGACGTCATCGGACATCCAAAACAAATGGAAGTTTCTCCCTGAGACTATCATGGGTATTAAGAGGCCTGAGAAATTCAGATAACCTTTGACCAGACAGTTTTTCAGTTTTGCATGAGAATCATCTCAAGTCTCTTCTCAACTATCTTTGGAATATACTTATTTTTAAAATTAGTTAACCCTTTAGAGACCATTAATTTCTCTAGAATCGTCACCGTGCGCCCAGACACAGTTTTGTTGTTGATTTTTTGAAGAAAATAAATTCTTGTAAATGTGTCAGAAAAAAATATTATAAATCAGAAATTGGGTTTTTTTAAAAACATAGATACTATGATAACATGGAAATATTGGAAAATGTCAATTCAGGTCACGACCTTTACTTTGACCGTTGTGGTTGAACGAAAGTAAGTCAGATCTTGCAGCCATT
>JAUELU010000013.1:6517513-6529444 GCA_032357145.1 Evasterias troschelii
GCTTAGCTCAATGAAGCATGTAGGCTGGAGCTGGGACTAAACCTAAACTGAAACCCTAGGGGAGTGGGTAGGAAGTGGGTAAGCAAACAATGGAAATTTACCTGGTAAGTCTGCTGCCATCTAGCGTTCCAAAGTATCCCGATTCTATAACCACTTCCTCACGTCAGTGTTAGAGAATCTTAAAGGTGCCTCTGCACAGAGCTTTTTGGAGCTTCTAGAGTGAATGTTTTTGGTTGGGAATGAAATTTTGTTGTCGCAATGAAACCCTGACTACATTAAATAAAGGCAACAAATGTTCTTGTCAAATGCACTGGATTTTGTGTTCTCTTTTGAGGAATTTTGCACAATGTGGCATTTGATTGGTATGAACTGGGGCCAATTTCATAGCGCTGCTGTTTTTTCGTGCTACATGTAAATGTAGCAGAAAAAATTGCTTATTTCACAGGTTAGCAAGAAAATTAGGTAGCCAGCATGGGCGTTCACAATGGATTTGCATTTGTGACATAATTCTTTTTCATACAGTAAGCACTGGAAGAATTAGCATGCCTTTCGGCTAGCAGTGCTATGAAATGGAAACTCCTGCACTAAGCGCAAAGTCGGTTAAGCAGCTCTATAATTGGGACCTGGTTGGTCAACCATTTGAATATTGTTACCAAGCTTTCAAATTATTTCGTCACATTTTGTTTCTACGCCACTGACTGTCATGATATCATTGATTCATTTTGATCAATATTTTGATCAGTGGCCACTTGATTATTTGCAATAAAAATGATAATCAATTGTATTGATCTTGTATTGAATTATAGGTTGTCACCGTCTACATTGACAACACAAAGATTCAGTTCATCCCGGATCCCAACACTCAGGAGATCATCATCATGGTCAACAACACCAACGCTGAATTGCCAGTCTTGCACAAGCTGATCATCAAGGAAGGTGGAGTCGTGAAGAAGGTTCCAATAGACACCCAGAAGGTCCACATCTTGTCTGTGGCCCCACAGAAGGATTATAACGCCGAACCCAAGGTTCTTGAAATTTAAATCACTTTTTAACAGAATAATAACAATAGTAATTATAAACCGTTTTTATGAAGCGTATTACACACGGGGTCCAAATGCGCTGTACAAAGTCAAATTGTCAAAATTAGACAGAGTTTCAAATGAGTTTTGAGAAGGCGTTTAAATTGTTCCAGAGTTTGTGCGTCTTTGATGTTTTGAGGGAGTTTGTTCCAAAGAAAGGGGGAAGATGTAGAAAAAGCACGCTGGCCGTATGACTTTGTGGATGCCAATCAACAGGCGAGTAGAGATTGTGATTGGGAGCGGAGATTTCGTGGAGGCTTATATTTGTGAATAAGTTCTGGCAAATATGTTGGTGCGTAGCCATGGATTCAGCTATAGGTCAGAAGAAGGGTTTTGTACACAATCCGTTGTCTAACCTGAAGCCAGTGCAAGTCGCGGAAAATAGGTGAAACATGATCCTAAGTTTTGAATCGTGTGACCAATCTGGCTGCTGAGTTCTGAACTTGCTGTAATTTGGAGATTGATGAGTCAGGTAGACCAAGAAGAAGACTATTACAGAATTCAAGGCGGCATGTAATGAAAGCGTGGACAAGCCTTTTCTGTAGTGCGATTTGTCAAGAAGATTATGAATTTGTCCACTCTTGTGTAATGCAAGGTATAAATAACTAATAAACACTTTTGTTCTAAGAGACTTTAAATTTTAAATGAAAGAAAACCTCACCAAAAGGCAATGAGTGTATTTTTTAGCTTTTACAACTTTTCAAAGGACAGGAATGAATGATTTTTAGTCGTTGTGGCAATTCGAATTCCAGCTGTTAATGTACATGTACGACTGTACTTGTGTTTTAACGCTACATACGAAGTGTGGACCTTAGAAAATCTTCCGAGCCTCTCTGTGCCTATGCTTGAATCTGTTTGCTTCAATATTTCTGTGGTAGTTGGTGAATCTTTTTTTTGTTTGATGCTAAACTTTCTCATGGGTGTTTTCCTCGCCAGATGTTGTAGGGGGCTTTGGGTGTTGATATCTCAGTCGGATTTAGCACATAATTTTACTCACCAAAGATGCAGAATATTTTATACAGTGAGCAACTTCCAGAAGTTCGGGCGAAACGAGCCTTGGCCAAACTCTGCTCACTATAATATTCTGCACTTTTAGTGAGTAAGACTATGTGCTTTGTACAACAATATTTGCACAAAACTGGGTTGTAAGCAGTACAATGAAATTTGGCTTTATCCAGTGATTTCAGATTTTTAGGCTCTTGTAATATTCAATGCTCCGTCTCTGTGCTTGCTTCTTATAACAGCCCGTGGACATCTCAGACAGTGCGAGCTCACAAGAGAATTTCGTTTTCAGCCAAACGGAGACCCAACTTTGGGACGAGCTGAGAGAACACATCAAAACCGAAGTTGTTGCACCGCCACAGAGCCTGACCCACAAGCCCAAGACCTTGATCCAGATCATCCGTCCCAAGCTCGGAGATTCTATCATGCTGTTTGCTCCAGAGCAAGAACTCAAAGTCTTCTTTGATGGACACAACATCAAGATTGAGGTGAGTGCAGAGAACAGGTGGCGGAGTTAGGAGTGCAAGTTATAGTAGGAACTGTCGTTTCGCTCTGCACCAGTCCGGTACCCCACCAGACATCTGATCATGCATGTGTGAAGTCAAGGGTTTAAATCACAGACTTCATCATACATCAGCACTGGGAAAAGACTCAAGCCTGGTTAATACTTCCTGCGAACGCGAATGCCATACAAATGTTAGCGATACAATTTCGCAACAAATAATTCGGAAGAGTTACCCAGTGTTCAACTCCTGCGAAACATTCGCAGCAAAAACAGAGCTTTGACGTCAAAATTCGCTACACATTCGCATGCACAGGAAGTATGAACCGGGCTTAAGGTTGTGTCTGAATACACCGATCCATTAAGCCACGCCCATTTCTCATTGACCAATCACAACCGCAAAATCTGATCACCATTTAGTGATCTTTGCACTAATGGTGATCGGGTTTTCGCGGCTGTGATTGGTCAACTCATAAAGAGGCGGGGCTTAATGGATCGATCTATTGGGGGCTACGGCTTCAGTTACGGCTGGATCGCTGCATCATTGTGCGTTGAAGTAAGGGACATTCTTAGCAACAGTCAAAGCCGTAGCAATAGTCTTGAGTTCAGATACATCCTTAGACTGCTAACAGAAGCCGTAGCAATAGTCTTGAGTTCAGATACATCCTTAGACTGCTAACAGAAGCCGTAGCAATAGTCTTGAGTTCAGATACATCCTTAGACTGCTAACAGTTTAGAACTGAGTAGATTTATGGGTAACAACTATGTGTGGATAGAATGTTTTTTTTGTTTTTTGTTTTTTTTCTATCATTTTATTTGTTCTTACAAACTCTCTGTGTTGGTTACTTACAGCTGCCCCAGAAGTACAAGGATCTTCATTGCGGTTTGTGCGGAGACTTCAACGGTGAGACCAGCAATGAGTTTGTCGGACCAAACAGAGAGGTGTACAAGTACCCCCAACAATTCGGACGTAGCTACCAAGTCTCCACTCCAGAATGCTCAAAAGGTGAGAAGAGGTCTTGCAAAAGGGAGGTCGGGTTGGTGTATTGGTATCTTTCCCTTGCCTTTCTAATCTAAGACCCTGGTTTGAACCCTGCTATGGGGCTCGTATGATAAACTTTTAATAGCTTTTTACATTTTGTCGGTGTGGTTTTTGTGCTTTTTATTTTTACGCTGTTCAATTTTTAAAAAATTTCTCGAAGCCATATTCAGCTGCTATGGTCTCTAAAGGGGTTAAACATCAGAGGTTGGAATAGAATCTTTAAGACTTAGGGGCTGTCAGAACTAGAATGGCTTACTTTTTTATTGTACAAGTCTATCTCCAGTAAATATCAAATATTGTAAGCGTCTAACAACCAACTTAGCTCGTCCAATCAATTTTGTTAACAGTTTTTCTTTTTATAAATGTCTCCTCTGTTCGTGTTTGTTTACGTAAGGTTTTTTCTTTTGCCTATTGAACAGACTGGCATTTGATTTTTTAAATGACTTTAAGTTCTTTTAAATTCCTGTTTAAATTTGTTTTAATGACCTCTTTGGTTTATCAAATTTGTTATACCGTTTTTAATTTTACAGTCGAACAGTGCGCACCCATAACAAACTTCACTGTCGACAGAGATGTCTGGCTGACAAAGGAACAACAGAAAATCTGCATCTCCAGAGCCCCGGTACCCAGATGCCCGGACACCTGTGAAAGTGCCGAATCAAAGATCATCGACGTGGAGTTTGTCTGCGCCACGGAGGAGACAAGCAGCACCGACCCCTTCAAAGGACTCACCAGACAACAGATCATCACCAAGTACGGTGACAAGCGACCCGACTACAAGAGAACCATGGAGATGGCTATGATGTGCGTGCGTCCTTCCCAAAGGCTTTTTGAATAGATGACTAGTTAATAGTCTTTCAGGGGTCAGACGGCTCGTAGCTTTTTTGATTTCAAGAATTGCTAGAGATTCATTAATAGTTTAGACCAAAAGGAATTGGATTTACAATATGTCCAGTATTAAATAACCTATGTGTTTAACAAAGCAAGAAGTTTTGATTGGTCATTTGAACAAATTAATATGCTCTTTCGTATACATATTTTGAAGAAATAAAACCAATCTGGACTTTGAAAAATAAGCTCATGATGAATTGTCATATGCATTTGGGAAATTTCTTCTTTATCATTGAATAATTGTGATTGATGTTGTCATTTTGGGGTGTTTTGTTTTTCTAGTTTTTCTTTTAATGTTTAATTATTTTAATTGTGTAAGAAAAGTTTTGTTTGTCTTTATGTCTTTTTTTTCAGTGTACTCATTAAACTTTGTGACCGAGTCAAGAAATTTTGAATGGTGATTATTAAAGCCTTTTGGAAAATCCCTTTATTACCATTGAATTATTCAGGCATGATTTTTGCCCTTGGAAAAAATCTGAAAAATTGGGTTAAATAGCCTAAAATGTCTATGAAAGGCCCATACCATGTGTACGTGTAGGTCAGACCTTATACTCAATAAAATATTCCTACTTTTTTCCCCCAAGGACAAAATATCATGCCTGATTATTGTGATCGGTGCCAATTTGGGGCAAGTTTTTTGTGTGTTAATATTTAATATTATAACTGTGTAACAAAAGTTGTTGATGTCTTTTGTCTTTTTTTTCCCCTGTGTACTCATTTAACTTTGTGACCTAGTCAAGAAATTGTGTATGGTGATTATTAAAGCAAAGTTCTTTACCATAACATTTTGTCTGATTTATTTGATTTCATGTCAACACAAGTTGTTACTACATTGTTTACAGCTTTGAGTTTAGAAAAGAAATTTACCAATCAATTTCAACTAGGTATGGCAGACTCGTAGATTTGAACAACTCTATTCCTAGTCCAGTTTTATGAGGCTGTGAAAACAATTAGTGATGATTTTGTTGTTAAAAAAGATCAGCAAAGATTTTTTTTCTTGAGACGGCTGAGAAGCTTCCATGTCAGTCAGAAACTGCCAAAATGCTGATTTATCGACAAAATTATCAAGAAAGATACGATACAGCGTTCTCCTTTAAAGGTGCTGTATACTTTTGGTAATTGGATCCTACTGATTGTGTTAATCCTATATAAATGTAGATACATACAATAAAACTAACCTGTGAAAATTTCACTTCAAAAGGTAGTCGCGTTTTGAGATATCACCGAAAAACCGAAGCGAATATTTCCATGCAAGAAGAATATTCCCTATAGGAACACACAATCTGAGAAGCGTTACGACTTCAAATTTTGGGGGGATAGAAAGTTATATTTTCCATAACCGCGATACTTCAAAGTGAAAAGTTTCTCAAAATGCATTATACTATCCAAAGCTGCATTACATCTTACTTCTGCTGGCCAAATGTCAGTTAAAACACCCGAGGACCTGTCGGACTATGCACTCCAATTAGTCCTGCTGGCTAGATCAATGTCTGACAGCGTCCCTGTTTCATTTGAAATAAGGACTAGTGAAAAAGACTAGTGTTAAAATGACAAGAGAACTGGTCGTGCTGGCCAGTCTCTAAAAAGGTTGGGGCGGACTCTTCGATAAAGGTAACATGTGAAAGTTTCAGCTGAATGCAGTGTCTACTTGTTGAGAAAACAGTTTAAATAAAAAACTGTCATGGTGTTTTCATCAATGTTGAATCCATCCACATTTAGCGAGGGGACAGCAGGTACCAACTGCATCTCTGGCAGCAGCATCAACACACACTACGTAAATTTGAATCTCTAAAAACTCTCCTTGAAGACTTTAACATTTTTGACATACTTATTGATCTCTTATCAACAGGGAGCACTTTAGACAAAATATATTCACAGGATACCATCACCATCTTTATGACAAAGAGCCTTTCAGACAGAAATTTTGATTGGGGGGGGGGTCATTACCAAAGTAAGGCCCTACCTTTAAGCAGTTAATTTTGCCTAGCAAATTACAATATTTGCTTAAAGGGAATATGGCTGCTACCTTGACCATTTTCCATGTAACAGTTTGTATTAATAATGTTAAATCAATTGAAAATTCACCTGTTGCGACCCCCTTATCATATTTATTCAAACTTATGTCATACTTAAATAGGCGGGTAAATACATCAAAAGTTAATGACCATAAAAACGAACTTTGTGAGAAAATTGTATAAACTGTTTTGAGAAAGGAATCCCTTCGAAGAAATATGGTTTGGATAATTTGTTCACCCAATAATATTTGAATTTGAGAAGTGATTCATGCATGACTTGTTTCTGAGGGTTGGTGTCCGTTCACGAATGTTTCGGCTAGAGATGTAAGTTGGGACCTAGATTCGACGTTTGTGTAAAAATAATGTGGCATTTTTGTGCTGTTTTCTCAGCAAGTAGACAGTGTATTGAGCTGAAACTTTCAAATGTGACTTTTATTGCATCTTTCTTTGTAATTTTGCCTATAAATCAGCGTTATGGTGACAAAAGCCAATATATGACTCTACCTTTAAGATAATGCCTTATAGAAAGGAATGTCTAGTAAATCCGGCCTGGCTGTTCACAAGAGGTCACAAGTGGACTGAGAAATGTTAAGAATTGCTTGTGCTTCCACAACAGTACGTGCCTATATTGTAGCAATAAAGTTCAAACATTTTTGATTACATTTCTTCACATCATGAGCAAGGCCTGTTTTTATAGGCGTTTCTTGAAATAAATTTGTTTAAATACATAAAAAGGAAAAGTAAAGTCTTATTTCAGCTGATTCCTTATTATTTATCCTACAATAACCTGGGCCAAATTTCATAAAGCTGTTTAGCAGAAAATCCTGCTTGACAAATTTCTTTGTTAAGCAAAAATTGAGTGGGGCACCAGTCACATCAATGCAATCTTTAAGTAATTTTGGCTGGTAACCTGTTTCTGCTAAGCAATACTTTTCTGTGCTGAGCAAGTTTTTGTGCTTACAGGCTTTATGAAATTGGGCCCTGAGCAAGTTTTTGTGCTTACAGGCTTTATGAAATTGGGCCCTGCTGTGAGCAGTGAACCTGCCGCGAGCATTGTAGACTATGGCATTTTGGCTGGTGATCTATTTCTATTAAGCACTGTTTTTCTGTGCTTAACAGCTATATACCAAAAAATTGGTGGGGTCATTTTTTTTCTTCAAATGCTCAACATTGCCGCTGCGGCAAACAGTGACAGCCACAGCCGTTAATTGTTTAATTCAGGGAATGCCTTAAAGTGATTAAGACAAGATGGCCATTTGGGTAAAGACCAATGTCCAAATTGCGGATGCTATGTGTATCCTTTTTTAACATGGGTGGTGGGGGGGGGGAACAAGGGAATTCCATGCTTACGTCATGCGTATTTCACGGGTTAGCAGGGAATTTTCGCCTGTGGGCGCGTACTTCACGTTATAGGCATTCCTTGCTTACACGGTGCAGAAATTCAGCCCTTGCCCTGTAAGCAGAGATAGGTGATCGTAAGTGCAGAATTCGGAGAAGCCAGAGCCATGAAATTGGGCCCAGGCCTACGGTCACCTGTTATTAATACACTAATCCATTAAGCCACGCCCATTTCTCATTGACCAATCACAAGCGCAAAATCTGATCACCATTTGAGCCGTTTGGTGATCTTTGCACTAATGGTGATCGGGTTTCGCGGCTGTGATTGGTCAACTCGTAAGGAGGCGGGGCTTAATGGATCGATCTATTATTATTATTAAAACATTAAGGATAAGAGGGGGAAAAAAGACAAATTGCAAAATGTGACAGCCATTCATGTTGGCCTTGTAGGTGCATGAATATCAGAATACAGGGCTCCTAACGAGTGCTTGAAATGCTCCAGTTCCATCTCCAGCTTTGAGATACGATCCAGGGTGCTGAAGAGCTCTTGTAACTTGTCTTGGATCCCTTTGCTGTTCTGCTGATACACTTGGTACATGGCTTGCTCCAAGGAAGCAAAGGAGTTGGATGCCTGCCAAAAAATAATAAGAATTTTTTAAAGGATTTACATCAGTATGGAAGAGTACACAAGTTATATTCTTCTAGTTGTACATGTAAATGTTCATGTTTTATTTTTATTGGATATTGGATGAAACTATTCTTTGAAGATTATGGTAATAAGCCATTTGAAAGTTGGACTTGAAGAATGTCTGGTACAACGACCTGCTTAGTGACAAGTGAACACTCAAATTTGAATTCCTCAGTCTAATGAGACAGTTGTTGTATCACATAATCACAGGCAAGCTTTTGTGTAGTTAGGGAAGAGACGAACTCTGAATGATATCATGTGTATTGCAGGCAATGGTACCAGGGTTTGCCCATCTGGAGGTTGCCGTGAACCAAGTGACATAGCAACAGTCTCTGTAGTCTGGAGAATTCAAATTAATGTGGTAACTTGTGACTAAGCAAGTCTTTGTACCAGACATTATTCAAATCAAACTCACAAACGGCTTCTTAGGTGGTCATGTTTTTGAGTGGTATTGAGTGGAGGGATTTGTCTAAACAGTCTGAACGGTATTTAGGAATGTTCTAATTGGATCAGGTATGTATGCACGCACATGAATATGTACCGATCCATTGGACCACTGCAAGATACGTCTTTAAAACTGGACCCTGGGTCCAATTTCATCAAAGCTCTCAAGCACAAGAAATTCCTTTGCACAAAAAAAACTTTTTTTGCAGAAATAGGTTACCAGCCATGCAAAATACCACATTTATGTATTGTTTGTGACTGGTTTCCCTGCTAATTTCTGCTTAGCAGAGTATTTTGCTTAGCACAAATTTTCGGCAGAACAGTTTTATGAAATTGGGACCCGCTTAAAAACTTGAGTGACAATAACTCAAACAAGTATGTTACAAATAGCTTACTTGTAAATCTATGGCTTTCTTAAAATCAGCCAACAAAGTGGTGTCTCGTTTTCTCTTAGCGTTGATGTCGTCAATCAGCTGCTGGGTCTGCTCATTTAAGAGTTCCCTTGTGATGGAGTATGATGGAGCTGGTGCAGCAAGTTGATCCTGAGGAGCGATTACTTGGGTCTTTTCCGATACAACCGGTGGGTCGGTGGAGGTCGTTTGAAGACTACCACGTGCAGACTCTGTCGGAACACTGAAACAAATTCGTAAACAATATATACAAATATATGATTTCACCATTTTGACTTAGTTCCAGTTAGAGGCTCTGTGTCATTGTAGGCCTGTGTAGACATTTTTCAACTGCAAATTGTAGTTTTCTACATTCAGATCTAATCAAAATGGGGATTTTGATGAGTCCATGCAATTATTTTGAGCAACAAGGTTTTCCATGGTCTTTGTGTTATTGCTGGTCTCAAGGAAGACTTTAATTTGAAAAACACAAACAAAATCAAGTTTATCATCCATAAAAAGTCCCCTCCTCAAGGCAATGACTTCTAGACCATGGAAGAGTTGCAGTTCTAATATTTGTTTGCAAGGGAGGAAATTATGGATAGTATATAAACAGTGATTGACTTTTTGAGTCTGTTCCATTGCAGAACTAAATCTTAACAATAGTAACTATTGCCTTCCTGTTAATGGCAAGAACATAGTTAGAGGAATTAGAGTCAATCTCTACCTGTTTTTATTTTATTTTTCTTGCAGAAGCGACAGCTAAAAATATATAAATAAATAAATAATTTGAACCTTAACTTAAGATTAATTTAAAGCTCTTCCCCTCGATCTTGAGTTGTTGAGTGAGCCACTGCAGTTCAGGCAGGCCCCCCTTTTTTAGTAAAACAATCCAAGAACACTGTAGACTAGTGTTGCTGAACAGTTTTTTTAAAGGTAATGCCTGCAGCTGCTTTGTGCTGGCTTGCTTTTACCTGGGTTCTAGAAAGTCTGCCTTGTCAGGATCAAATGGATTACAGTCCTGAACTCTTCGCGTTGAATTGCTGAAGTTCTCAGCGACATCTTTTTCTAATGAACAGCCCTCCGTGTTTTCCATGTTTGGCCTCTAACCTTCCTTTTTATATTCAGAATGGCAGGAGAGTTTCTAAAAGAAATAGCGAAATAAAAAGTTAAAAAATCACCTAGTCAAAATTTATTTAACTAAACATAACACCGTTACAGTTTTAACACAGTTGTTCAGCCAGTTGTGAATGAGTTCTTTTTCCTCTCAAACTGATAAAAAGGTTTATAGTTTTTGGAAACGAAATAGAACAAAAAGTGCAGCTTACCCCAAAATTTGTTGACGCTTACTTAAAAAGAATTTGCTCGTCTGTGCCTTTTTTAAAATACAATTTTACATCCCTCCCTCAACAAAATCATTGAGCAACGACACACAGCGCAGCAGACGATCACGAAATTTAAAATGAGGGCGCTGTTTTCAAACTTTTGACCAATAACAAAAATTGCTTAACTCCCGAACGGGGGACATCCCAAACTTGCATGAAGATGCAAACATGTTAAAAACAACCAGTACAAGCCCTAAATACTCTTATAGGGGTTTTTAAAATGCCTTATATTAATTGTTGACGTATCATTAACGTGAGAATAAATAAGGAAGAAGAAATGAATTTATACTATCCCATTTCTAAATATACTTCGAACGAGGTATATGGAGCACATTGTATCCCATTAAGGAGTAAACAAGATGGCAGAGATTGCCAAATCGCCAAACGACACACGTGAATATCGGTAGGTGGTAAAATTCTCGTTCTATGCAAACAACGACTTTGTTTTGTCTGTCTGTATGCAACAACCTTCACATATCGGACATTCTGTTGACAATTTGAAAAAGCAACAACATTGCATAATGAAAAATAAAGCAACAAGCCAATTTACAGATGTTGCCCAGATTCCGGACACGAGTGAGCAATGCCAAAAACGTGCAGTGTGTGATTGTGGCTGTGAAAACTAGTGGGGACAGTATTTACCACACTCAGCTTACCGATAGAAATGTTAATGCTATTTGTAGTCAGGTTTCAAGCCAAGCCAAGATTGTCATTGTGACTTTGTATTTACAAAATGGGAATCACTCGATAAGACAACAAATTTCGGACTCATTCCCTCCTAATCCTCAATGGACCCACAAGGCACAAATCAGAAAAGAAAACTTTACAATTAATATGTCAATACTTTATTATTACCCTTTAGACTTAGAGACCATTCATTTCAGTATAATCATCACAAAACGCCCAGACATTGCTCCATGAGAATGAAAGTATAGATTTGCATCCACCGCCCGCATGCCTGAAAAGCTACTGCACGAAAATGTTCATTATTTTGAAAAAAATCCCTTTTATCACAGAAATTCTCTTCCATATCGCCCACAGTGGAAAGACGATCTATTTACCACGTAAATGCAGCTGGGCAATTCCACCGTCACTCACATTACATTTATCCACTGTAAGGCTGCTTTAGCCTCTCACTACTTCATAAGTAATTGAT
>JAUELU010000013.1:6583164-6593678 GCA_032357145.1 Evasterias troschelii
ACTCTGCAATCTGGGGCATTCTATGTGGTTTTATTTCCACTTTTTGTGAATTTTATCTTCATTAAAATAAAAAAACCTTTAAAAAATCACATCCCTGATGAGTTACATGAAGCTACATCTTGATGTATCTCAGTCTTACCATCCAGGATTTTCAAGAATGTTTCTCTGAATGGTGGTTGGTACCCAGCAGTTGTAGTAACCCAGACCGATGTAGCTTCGCCATAACTCATTCTGGTCCGATATTTGCCTTAGCCTACTAAGTGTCTCTGGTTCACCTTTACAACAAAACAAAAGATAACTGTCAGCACTGAGATTATAAAACTGTGAAACAAAAGCTTTTTTATATGAGCTAGGTATAATGCTGATCATGAGTCTTATTTTTTACAGGGGCTCTGCGATATTCAATTTGTGAAGGGCAATGCTCAAAGATTGTCTTCCCTTATTCCTCGAATCTCAAGTAATTCAATACCTACTTTTCCCCCAAAAATTGACTAGATTTAACCGGTTCTTACTGACAAAAAAATTACCCAAACCTAACAGTTTGTACTCACAGTAGCAAACAGATACCACATGTGATAAACCCAACCAATCAGCAGCTTCTACAGAAGCAAAATTGTGAAATGCAGTCCCCATTTTTGATGCAATGGGATTTTGACTGCAAACTTTATGTGATTAGAGTTTACTCATTTTTTGTACAGATGCTTGCGCCGTTGCAATGTGTTACCTTTGCATTGAAACATGTTGGCTTATTTTGATATGGCCTTATTAAATTTTCACATGCGTGTGTGCTTGGGAAAACACTAGAATGCAGGACTTATCTGGTTTTTAGAGGTCACCTCCCCCCCCCCTCCTCCTCAGTAGCCAAATGTTTTTTTTAAACTGGCCTGTGGCCACTGGCCAGCAGTCCAAAGGTCATTTCAAGCCCGGTGATCATAGCTCAGGGGTTCAGGCTACATGTATCATTTTGCGGATGCCGGACATCACAGTTTCAGACATTCCAACCTTCCGATGCCTCAATCCGGAAGGTTTCTCTCTTGCAAAAAAATTTAACCTGACAAAATCGTCACCTGTAGAGGGCGTAACATTGACTGGCTTGGATGGACTGGGCAGCCGTTTGTTTGATACAGATAAATTTCTTCCCCATTAGTAGTTCATATTGCGATATCAGCGACCATATGATAAAAAACAAACGATTGCAATATCGGCTACCGTTTGGTAACAAGAGGAACGTCGCCATTTCAATATGAAATTTTGTATTTATAAGATTTATCTTGATTTGGTTTGTTTTTTAATCCAGGAGTTTTTCGTCTGATCAGGGAGACTGGGTGTATATACACTCAAATTCTGGAGACTCCTGGAAGATCCTGGAGGGTTGGAATCACTGCAGTTTTACCCTTAATACAATACAATTGTGTCATCTTACTCATGGGAGGGTCAAGGTCCAGCTCTCTTTCGATCCTGATATTTGATGGTACTGTCTGCTCAATCAACCCTTCCAAACTCTTCAAAGAAAAAGACAAAAATCAAGTTGTGTTAAACTAAATTTCTTTGGATTATTTGACAAAACTGCTTTATCTGGCATCGATGTACATGTAATTCCAGGCCTGCAACTATAGAGTGCAGTGAAACATTTTAATTTATGTTTGTGGTGCAAACCGGGGCTCGATTTCACAAAGAGTTAAGATTAAGCCTAACTGCAAATCCATCTTAGTTGCTTAGCAAAGAGTGATGTCACAATACAAATCATCTTAAAAGATGAATCTTAGTGCTTTGTGAAATCGACCCCAGTGGGCTCGATTTCACAAAGAGTTAGGAATGATCTTAACTGGAAATCAATCGTAGTTGCTATTAAGTAAAGAGTGATGTCACAATACAAATCACTATGGTAATACTGATGACTCATCTTAAGATGAATCTTAGTGCTCTGTGAAATCGACCCCAGGGGTGGATTTCGCAAAAGCTAAGATTCATCTGAAAGTTGAGTTGTCAGTATCACCATGGTGATTTGCATTGTGACATCAGACTTTGCTTAGCAACTACGACTGATTTGCAACTCAGATCGGGGCTCGATTTCACAAAGAGTTAAGATTGATCGTAACTGCAAATCCATCGCAGTTGCTTAGCAAAGAGTGATAATGAATCTTAGTGCTTTGCGAAATCGACCCCAGACCCAGCTTGGTGATGCTTGATGAATGACAATGAGGAAAAGATGCCCAAATCTAACCACAATCTTTATACTTAATGTTATCAAAAATAGTAATTATTATCTTATTTACACAATTAAGGTTATGTTTTTGAGCATATTCAAGTGAACAAGTAAAAAGATGGTGGTCACATACTGCAGTCCAGCACTTGAAGATTACAATTATCACAGCAGAGTAACTGGAGCTGCAGAATAGGCCATTCTAACACTGAAAGAGTTACGAACAGTACGTAGTGACCCAAAATCCACCAGGCGGTCAAAGAGATAGGATTATTGCAACTAGCACCTGCCTTATGTGTAATGACTTGTGGAGAAAAAGCAATCTAAAGCGTTCACACTCAACACAAAAGCTGTAACTGCAATCAAGAGTTGCTGGGTATTCTGTACTCCAAGAACTATATGAGAGTTTGTTCGGCTATCGTCTCCCCACGAACATCAGGCATAAAGTGAAACTACAGTCATACACTAAATCATAATTCTAGGAGTAGGTATTCTGCAACTATTATTAATAAAAGAACTATTCCAAAACAAAAAACACATCAGTCAATATTCAGGAATCAAATGTGTCGCCAAATGACAAATCAAATAAATTAATTCATCCCCCAAACTCCCACAATTTAAAATCAAAACAAATGGCCATCTTGAAAAATTTGTTCCGCTTGTTAAAATAAATGAAACTGTTTGGAAGATGAAAAGGTTATTTAAGTCAGGAAAGTCAGATCAGATGAACATACTTCCAAACTCACCCACCTTTCAATGTATTCACAAAACAAGGAAACTAAATTTGTTTCCACTAACTATACAAACTCAACCTTGTCCTTGGTTGCTCAATGATTCTCATTTGACTTTACCTCTGCACCAATAGAAGAAAGCATTTCTTTAATGTCCGATTCTCTGGGCCCCAAATGACGATCGGGAAAGTAGTCGTGCCTCTTGTACACTCGATCCAGTTTCCGAGAGTTTGTCTCCGCTGTTGTTTGAGGCTTGGCAAGACTTTGCTGGGAACAACACCGAACATGGTGAGCCCATTTTTGCTTAAAGTTATCCGAACTCACAACACATGTTGACGGCAGAACATTGTTTACAGCTGCGGCACCGAAGTGCAATTTTACGCGGGCAGAACTCTTCTCCGCCACGGCACGAAGTCGTCCCAATCGAAACATTTTTTCACAGTCTAATTTATCACAGCAGCTTTGTTAATATTTCACTTTAAAACAACTGATATTACAGGGCAAATGCCCATGTGAAAGAGTACATAAATCGAAATCTTTGTGTCCTTCGGTTTTCTACAACTAGTGTTAATTTCATGTTTGTGATCAACTGATGACGCAGCGAGGCATGATATGTGATGTTTTCCACAAGCCATCTGATTGGAAAAGTACTGGGTCATCCTCAACCTTGCTCTCTCCGAACAAAAAACACAGTCCACTACACGTGCAAAGAATAACACTCAGAGAACGAGGAAACTTCCTACGTCAGTAGCTGGTACTTTGTATACTATGTTTTCATTTATACTGACGATAACCAGTTCTAGTTAGGTAAGGCAATTTCTACGTCACAATGACACACCCCCATGTAAGGGCCAATAAGATAAGGATAAATTCTAAGTAAAGGCAAACTTTGCATAATTTACCTTTCTTTTTATTGCAAACGTCACAGATCGAGTTTTATGCCAACCGAAGCTAGCAAATATTATTATGGAAAGCCATAAATGCAAAGCAAAACAGATCATAGCCACTGTTTGTCACGCAAAAATATTCAAAAATAGTGTTGAATTTTTTGAAAACATAAACAACCAACCATGGTTGCAGAAAATGCTCAACTTTATCACATCTGTTACGATTGAATGTTTAGCTATTTTAACAATTTCGCCCGTCCATGCCAACCAGCATGGTTTAATTATCAACAACGAAAATGTATTTATGTTGACCTTTCTATTGCAACGTCACAGCCCGAGCTTTTGCCAAACGTGGTTTGGAAAACCAAGCATGGGAAAACTACGGAATGAGCCATATCTACTGCAAATCAAGATAGATACGCATAGTTTGTGTTACACAAAAATATTCAAAATTAGTGTTTTGTTGTTCTGTTGGAAACTAATCACCAATAATGTGGTATTCAGTTCATGAATCTTTGCAGAAACTGTAATTTGGTCACAACATTGTGTTAACATGATTGAATGTTGCTAACATTCGGCCGCCTATGCCAACCGGCGTACTTTGTATATCAACATTGGAAAGGTCTATATAAGTATCGTTAATTAATAATAGACAATAGACGTACGTGATGCACTTGGTTGGGTCATGTCAAGGTCACGGGTGGCGTGTTCAATCATTCTCTATGGTTCAATAGACTCTGAAGTTCAAAGAACAAGTTAGATCTACTTGTTCAACAAATACAGCAGCCGACAGACAACAATTAAGTTTGCTAACTATTGGCAGATGATTTTTTCGTTGCCACTGTTTTTATAAACGTTTGCTTTTTAAAAAGTCGACATTTCAATCAAAATGCTATTCATTGTCTCTCTGCGCGGTATACCGTCGTTCAGTAAAGTATAAAATGGTGATCTTAGATTGTGTTACACCCTCATTTTGTTGGGTGATCCTTATGTTGTGTACTACTAGACCTTAGCGGGATATAATATGCCTCTCGCACATTAATTTTTCGACCCCAACATGCGCACTCGGTTAGAGCATTGAGAAAGGTCAGAGGGGCGTTCGAAAAGTACGTCGTATAGTACCCTTCCCGCATCAGTCGCCCCTAAAAAAAAAACCAAACAAACAAACAGCTACAAACAAGCAAACTGACAAAGTTGATGATGTCACTCTGAAAAGGGGCGTGTTGTGGGAGGGAAATGGGCGGGGTCGGGGTGGGCACCACGTACAATCATAAATCGTAGCTTTATCCACGAGTAACATTTTGCAGATTAAACAATTTCACTTATTTTAAATCATTATGTGGTCCTCTGTCAACATGTTTATGCCGTCGAACGAATAGTTGTGAAACGAGAGAGGTGTCCCCCTGTTGGTCCCCCTCCCCGCCGTCTAGAAAGATCTTCCCCTCCCCAAAAATGCACCGTGTTCATGACGTTGCAGAAACTCGCAGTGTGGCCAATCAAGCACGTGCAACCAACATACACATCTACCGGCGCGGCTTCGATCGATGATGTAAACACATAGTATGGCGTGTTGTTGCATCATACATCAGTAAATGTGAATATAAGAACAGATGGTAACCGGTTTTAGAAAAACATTGTCACTGCATCCATCGTAAAACTGTCTGTGTACTGACTGCATGCGGCGTGACTGACTCGAGGTTGACTGCCGGATAAAATCGATCGTGTAATTTTTGATGCTATATTCATCACTAATTTTGAAACAACAGCCATTTAATTTAAGCACCAAAACCTTTTAATCATCATGGCAGAGAATGGAAACTCGAGTTCGGACCCTGAGACCACCTATCCAGGCTTCGCTACGGCAGCAGTCCATGCCGGCCAAGAGCCCGAGCAATGGGCCTCCAACGCCGTAGTGCCTTTGATCAGCTTGTCTACGACTTACAAACAACTAGGACCCGGGCAGCTGGCGGCGGTAAGCTTAATAATTTTTGTACCATATCATCGTTCATGTACATCTGGTTGTTTTGAAAATTTTATGTTCACGGTGTGACTGTTCGCCATTCTTTAGCCCAGGCCAAGGCAGTATAAACTATAGATGACAATCATTTTGGTTGAATCGCATGCCAGCCATGGCATAGGCCTACATGTACGTACAACCCCAATTGTTAAATTTTGTAATGGTGTCATCAGAGTCGGACTCGGTGTCGTGGTATGGTTCAAACGTCAAATTAAAAATGGTATACTAAAATATGGGACAACTGCCGAATCATATCCGACTGCCACCTGTTCACTTGTTTTAAAATTGCTGAACTTATGTCGATGAGACACTTTCAAAAACATATTCTTACCATATTGTGGTAAATAAGAATTTTACTAGTAACTTTAATCAAGTGATGAAGGTTTAAGGTCAGTAAGGCATGTCAGAAGATGGCAGTCAGAAAATGGACCTCTCCCAAAATACGGAGTGGTGAATTTAGTGCAAACATGTCTAATTTGTCTAAATTTGTGGAATGCAATGCAACGATTCAAAGTACTAAGAAATAGGCCTAAAAAGTAAAATTATATTTATTCAACATTTTTATTTTTCAACTTTGGTTGGTTGGTCATGGTGGATGGCATGAAAACTTCATCAGGCAGTCAGGTTGTAGTGTAGTGGTATCTTGAGACTTGACTCCCTTTCCACCTCTGCTGGGACCCAGTTCAAATCCCACCAGGTACACTATGTGGAATAGGTTTTCAGTCCCTGCCTGATTGCGTGGGTTTTCCTTGGAATAATTCTCTGAGGTTTTCCTCCCACATCTAAAATCTGAAACTTCCTTCATTGTCTTCTCTCCACGGGGTTCTTGGCTAGTAAAGTGATTAAGTTTGCTTTTCTGCGAGTCCTTGGCTTCACAGCCAGAATTAATAAATAAATAAAATTCCCCTAGAATCCTGAAGTAAGGAAGAAATGATGTTGAGATTTAATGCTATCATCGGATCCACTAATACTTCACATTGTAGTCACTTTCAGGGAGCGTCTCAAAAGTTTGGAAAAAGAACATTCCCCTGGACAAATGCTCACAATCCATTGAACCGCTGAACGCTCTGCTAGACTGCATCATTGTGCCAAAGTAGGGGAGCAATTCTATCTGAGCAAAATGTTCAATGAACCTTCAAATGGAACGTTCCAGCGATTCAACAGAGCAGTCGCCATATGTATGCGCTGGAGTACTTATCCGATCCAATTAGAATGCTCAGACTGTTCAGACTTATGAGACACCCCCTAACTGCATTAATGTCCATCACAAGTTCGTTGAGGTGTAACTAGATTTCAAATCTCTTTTAAATTTAACTATACATCAATATTTTCTCTGCATTCACATTGAGTTGAACAAATTCAATAATTTCTGCTTCTTTTTCACTCTACTACTACCAGTGAGAAAAATTCAGTGCATCCCATGAAACATTGACTACATGTATACAGACATGTTTTTGTGATAAATGTCTGAACACAGTCTTTACCTGTGCAAGTAAAACAGTTGTCATGAAAAAGTTTTTTTAAAGGCATTTCTTAATTGAAGAGAAAAACCTGCCAATATTACTCACTCTCCATATGGAAATAGCAACATGTAGTAGAGGGGTGTCTGGATGTCTTTTGGACTATCACTCTGTTTTAAATCCGGACAACTTGTTTTATCTGACATTGATTGTAAGTGATCAATTTGGACACCCAGTTTTTAAATTTCCAGCAAATTTGGACACCCTTTTACCAAAACCTGGCTAAAACCTTGACTCCCCACACCATGGTAACATGGTCTGGCCTAGGATAAGATTTCATTCAGTTCAGTGTACACACTATGTTTATGCACACACTCTATCGTTCTGAAACCAAAACCACTTTGAACCAGAGAATGGTATTTAATATCTACATGAGCATTAAAATCAACACAACATGCAACAGCAGCCCTGAGTTACCCTGATGGTACATTCTTGTATACATGTAGCAGGCATGATTGTCTTCCGACTTTTGTCTGGTTTCTGATTTTTGGCCCTTGGGAAAAAAACAGCAAAATAACTATAATACATGTACACCTATAAAAGCCTTAAACCATGGGTGTGTACTGTAGGTCAGCCCTTTGCTCAATCAAAATGTTCCTACTTTTTTTCCCAAGCTCCAAATATCATGCCAACAGTAAGAGCTGCTGTCATTTATTTTGACTTAATTTTAAAAGACCATCCAAATTATTAACTGTTGAAGTACATGTACTACATGTATACATGTTGTGCTATATAGCATCCAGATTTAAAGGGGCTAAGTCGTTATGATGATCAAATCAGCCTTGTAAACTCTCACCCAGCCACAGCACGCACTTGCACGCTCTCCATATGATACGGAGGGAGGGCCTGCAAGGGTGAGAGTTCATATTTTCCATACTACAGCCACAGGCCTGCTTGGATCGTGATGATGCAGCCCTTAATACAACAAGATGACGAAAACAGGACTCGCCCTGGTCTTGGCCTTTGTGCCCATTTAAAAGTTTCCGGTAAACTTTACTTTTCTGATAGAAGTACCCTTTGCAAATTGATTAAAGGCTAAAGGTTGCCCTCTGAAAGGAGAAAGTCCAAGAATTTTAAAGGCACTGTACACATTTGGTAATTACTCAAAATATATATTAGCATAAAAACTTACTTGGTAACGAGCAATGGAGAGCTGTTGATAGTATAACACACTTTGAGAAACGATTCCCTCTGAAGTAACGTAGTTTTTGAGAAAGAGGTAATTTCTCACTTAAATTTATAAAAGACTTCTGGCCAGAAGCTTTTTATTTCTATCTGAAAGCACACTAATTTGTACAACAAGGGTGTTTTTTCTTTCATCATTTGCTTGCAACTTCAATGACCAACTGAGTCCAAATTTTCACAGGCTTGTAATTTTATGTATATTTTGGGATACACCAAGTGAGAATACTGGTCTTAGACAATTACCAAACGTGTTCAGTGCCTTTAAAAGGCATGTCAGGTCTGGTTATTTATTATCACAATTGCAACTTTATATTATGTTCACTGTATTGAAACAATTTGATCTGAGTTATGTTGGTCAGGATGATTTGTTAGCCGATTTCTTGTAGCAAAATGATGACTCCGTTTATTGTAAATACACTTTTAAAGGTTGCCTTTAAAATTCCCCCAAACCACTGTTCAAAGTTAGCTGTCAAGGCAAGGCTTACCACCCTCTGATTTTTTGCTATGTTAACAATAATTACTCATAGTGCAAATTCCACAACAAGCATGCATCCACTTCAACTCAAGCTTATAAGGTCTACTTTAGGGACAACACCTGGTCTTTTCTCTGTGTTTCTAACAGTTTCCTCAATAGCTATCTTCCTGTGGGTCCCCAAGATGCTCGTAAGTGTCCTTAAAAAAGATCGTCTCTCCTCATTGCTTCTTTCACACAATACTGTGTAGTGGGCAGTTCATATCTCCAGCCTTGAAGGTATCTGACATGTAACCCTCTTACACAACTTGCTTAAGAGAGGTTGTGTGAAATCTGTCCTGAAAGAGGCATTCTGTGGATCAACAGGGTTGTGATCTTTCGGCCGATTAGTCAAACACAATCACAAGGGTCTGGCGCACAATGAGCCATTTTCTTCCCTGTGAAGATGTTCCCAAGAGACAGTTTAGAGTAGCGTGGGGTCCCAGGTGCCCCCCTGTTGGAAGCTAAATTTTACTTGAAGAGTTGAGTCTCCATGATGAATGTTGTCCCCTTCTTGGAAGGTGAATGCGAGTTAAATTTGAATAATGTCTGGTACATCGACTTGCTTACTCACAAGTTACTGCATAAATTGGACTTCCTCAGACTTAAAAGACGGTTGCTACTAAATGTACCTCAAATGAGTTGGGACTAGCTTTTGTTCAACCTGTCGTGGTGGTTCGCTGTCTCTTACATTCATTTTATTAAGCATGCCCGAAATCATTTGACATAGCAACTGCCTATAGTTTGAGGAATTCAAATGTAAGCATTATCTTGTGGCTAAGGCAGTAATTGTACCTAACATTGTTGAAAACCAACTCGCAATATGTTCTCAAAATAATAAGACGCAAATGTCAAAACAGCATACACAATTCTGATAGTCATCAAATTCAAGGTCTCCTTGTTTTATTTTTTTATTTCTAGACTTGTTTTTCTTGCTTAATTTGTAGCCCCCCTGGTGGCTTTAGAAGATCTGTGCTCCACCCCTTTCAAACAACATTGACTCATAGTATGGGGTACAGTCATTTTAGTTTTGTAGAATTCCTTGAAAATGTTATGTTCATCTCAGTATGTTCATCTCAGTGAAGGCAACAGTAGTAGGCGAGGCTGAATCAAACTGAATTTACAGTGAGGGTTCATTTCATGATGAAGTTAATTATCACCGGTTAAATCAATTGTACAAATAAAGTGACATTGTCAATGCACTCTGTTCTGGAACAGATGATACTTACTGTGAGTTGACTTTCTGTTTGAAGGGACAATATAGAGCGTTATCGACATAAAATACAAGTATAGATTCAATTGACACAAAATGAAGACTGTGACTGTCACACCATTTTACTCAAATAGTTCTGTGGCACGGGCCTGATACTTCACGAAGGCAACGGAGGCGATTGCCTTCGTTGCCCCTGGTCATTACCTTGGTGCCCTTGAAATGCTCCAATAGAAATTTACAATTTCCT
>JAUELU010000013.1:6617387-6630507 GCA_032357145.1 Evasterias troschelii
ATTATGTTTTAGTTGATTCATTTTGAAGAAAACGCTTTCTATTTTTGCTTTATGTGCCCTATAGGGTGAAAGTCTAGCGGGTATCGAAAAGAGAAAACAACTCGAACAAAGACATATTTTTCAGCGAAATCAGTCGTCTTAAATGCTTTTTAGCATAGCCGCATACATCTTTGAAATTATACCCATAGCAATTTGTTATTGAATACAATTTCAGTATTTATATAGGCCCCTAATTCAAATAACTTGATATAGAATTTATATTGAAATAAAACTAAAACTTTGAACGTAAAAACCCATTTGCAAATCACGACCGGACTTGTGGGACCATTACATTATATGCCCTTTAGTATAAGCATATTGAACGTCAATATTGTGCAAAACTTTTATTAAGTGTTTAAGACTAACTCACAACCGGGGGTCAAGTCTTGTTTTACTTTTATATATTTCGTGGCTAAATTTTACTTTCACAACAAAACGATATAATTTGTGTAGCCAAAAGTTACGTTTAACTATAAGTCTTTGCAGAAACATAATCGCGCACGTAAGCCTATACCGGTAAAACTTAGTGGTCGGTCAAATCAAAAACTTGGTCCCGGAAGTTCCAATAAGGGCGGGGATCTTGCATAGTCTGATTGGTGTTATCTTTTGAGCATTTAGGGACGGGGTAGTTTTTTTATTCTGCTATTTTTCTTACAGATCGAAGCCCATAAAAGTGCCAGTTTTAATAGGTTTCTTTGGAATGGGATGTAAATGGGTGGGAAACTTAACTTAGTGGCAGATGTTGTTCCCCCTCCCCTCCCCTCCCCTCCCCTCCCTGTGTAGATAACATTGAAATTGTTTCGGAAGATGTAATCGATGACGTCACTACATGAAATTAACGTTTAGTATCTGGAGAACCATTATTGTTATATGTATGCCTATACAAGGTATTTGCACCATGAACTTATTGACGTATTGAACAAATCTTACACGAAAGTGACCCTGTGTGACCTTTACTTCCAGTCAAAACCGGAAGTTGAAGTGAAAATAGAAATTACCTGGCCTCGGTTTGAGGTCTGCAAACAATAGGACTATGATCTGAAATTTGGACATGTTTTCTCGTAGTATGAAATAAAATTAGACTTGCATAATGACGTATTTATTTTTTAAGAGCGTCCTTTCGAGACAAGTTTTTAAAAAGAAACTGTTAATTGCAGAAAACCTGTTGCAAAGTTAACAGAAAAAGATTAAAACTTAGCACAAACCTATAAATCTCAATAAGAAATAAGCTGTGACGTCGTGATGACGTCATAGCTTTCTAAGTTAGGCGCTATCACAGTTTCTTGTTTGAAAATGCAAATCATGAGAACGACAATTAACTTCAGGGATATCAATGTTTCTTACAGTTAACCAGTATTGTTCTCTTTTAATACTTTTCACCAGCGCTACTAATTTGGACCACCGAACCACAACAACTTAATTCTAGTGATTAATGTAATTAGTTTTGTTTCTAAACGGACTTCACACACAGAAACTCAAAATGTATTTGCTCGGTGCATAAAATTGTCTTAAAAATAATATGAAATACATTGATTATAAACCAAACACAGAAACAATTGTTGTTGTTTTTATAGCCTGAGAACAGTGTTTCAGAAGAAGAAGGGCCGCAAGTCTTACTCCCTTTTCCTCCGTATGTTTGCAAGCTTCGCTTTTGTGTTGAGGCTGAATAACCATCCATTGATCAGGGAGGTTCATGACACCCAAGTTGATAAAGAGGCGAAAGCTAAACCCCAACAATGAACTCCTTTCTGTTAAAGGTGTGTTTATCGATCCAGATTAATGGGGTGCTTAGATTTTCCAGAAATAAGGGTATAAAGCAAGATTGTAACTTTAATAGTGACAGAGAGGGAAGTTGATAAGGAACAGGATTTGACAGTATGCAAAAGAATGTGGACACAACCCGGCCATGAGCAGGAAAAATGATTTCCTTAGTGTGAATCTTGATGACCCGATCAATGGAAAGACTACGAGGTCGTTTCCCAGTTTGCTGTCACAATCTGTTTTGCAGCACGCGACTTATCTATTTATTAGCCCTCTCTGGAAGTGCAGAGGGTCAAGAGCGGGTTCCCATGTACTGTTGTGCAATCTAATGAGTGACTTGAAGCAAGGTTAGACAAAGCGACGCACGCACATGGCGCATTTGGCTGAATGATATATACAGCAGGTTCTCCTGTCTATCAAGACATAAGCCTATCATTGGTAAACTAGCAGCCTATACGCTAACACATTTTATGTTATTTCTTCCTGTGTGAAAATATTACTCCAGCGACCTGTGAACAAATCATAGCCAACCGACATTCCATACATTTGATTTAATAATAATGTATGATCTGTCAAAGTTGTGAATGGAACTGTGAGTTTGTCAGCTGTATCGTTGCCCAAGAAATTGGCACTCCGGGGAAACAAAAGGCGGTGTCGAGTGTCCAACAAGGGGGAGTTCGTAGAGCGTTTCGAGGCTGCTCTCCCACGGGTTGTGTAAATAAAACCTGGTGGTGGTCGTGTCTACATTATTACTATTGTTTATGGACACCAAGGCCAAAATGCTATGTCTTGGCTCAGTGTGGTCACACTAATAAAAACGACTCGGCATGGATGGTGGTGAGGTGAACGGTTGTTTTGCTCCGGCGGCGGACAAGAAGAGAGAAAAACCACAACAATTGAAAGTCATGATGCCTTTAATGTTATTATTTATATGCAGCTGGATTCCGGGCGGTCAATCAATGTACATCAATACTAACAGTAACAGAACCCAAAGTACTAATGCTCAACTTTTAACAAATTCTACGCTTGGAAACAACAACCAGCGGTTAAAATATTCAGGTAGAACAGTGAGAGCAACGGATGAAGCATACATTGAGAGTCCTATAGCTGAGGTACGGGAAACAATTGATGTGAATGTTTTGCTGAGGAGGTCATACGCAGAGGCTAGAGCTGGCTGCTCCAACATGTCCAGTGCGGAGGTCTTGAAGGGCCACGTGGAGAAACTCCGGGGTACAGCCAACGGTAAGGTCGACCTGGTCTTCCTCGTGGACAGTTCGTCAAGCGTTGGTATCACGAACTTCTTCAACGAACTCAAGTTTGTCCGAAAACTCCTTGCCGGGTTTGAGGTGGCCGAGTGGGCCACTAGGGTGGCAGTAATTACATTTGCCTCTCGGCATCGTGTCGTGGTCAATATTGACCACCTGAGCGAACCCAATGTTACCAAGCATAAATGCTCATTGCTTGGTGCTGAGCTGCCTAGTATTACGTATGTGGGAGGTGGGACTTTTACCCGAGGCGCTTTTGTACTGGCTGAGGTGAGTGTTGATCAATATATTACTTATTATTCGTTCTTGTTCTCCACCCTCTACCCCAAGGCAGAGAGTTGAGAAAGAGCAGGCCTCCCCTCAAGACCCACAACAAACTTATCGAAACGTAGAATTGTTTTAGACTGGTAGACATCGCCTCTAAGACTAAGAGTAAGACTGAGAAGAGCACATACACCTCGTAGGATTGTTTATGGGACTATCCCAAAGTTTCACTTTTTACCCGAATCCAATTCAAGACTATGGGAATAGTTAACACTGTCAACACCCCTTCACGACTGCATTTGCAAAAAAATAAAACAAAACCACACACTCGAAACTTTCTGATCGTTTTGTTAAATTGAAACAATAGATAGGGGGCCTAATCATTTTTCCCCGTCACTCCCAAAACTCAATCTCAGCCAAGCCGGATCGGGTAGTTTGCTGGTGTTCCTGTGTGATATGCTTTCTTTGGCATAGAGACAAACCAGAAGTTGCACACTAATCCCGTTTGAAGTGTAACTAGAGTTTTAAAAAAATAATGTTGTTTTCTCCGAATAATAAAACAATTAACACTAATATTGTACTATTATTATTAAACACATGCTAGTTTCTATTTTGAAAAAGGTGGTTGAATGGTTTCGCGTTTGCTAAAGATTACTGAAAAAAAAAAAAGACTTTGCAAGGGTCGAAACGTGAGGCAATTTGAACTGTTTTGGTTGCACTTTTGAGTTCTAAGCAGGTTGCATTTTATTTTTTCTAAAGCGTTTCCTTTTTTTAATGCATAGATTTTATCATTCGAAGTTTGTCATTAGTTTCAATGCCGGTGTAAAACTAAAGACTTCACAGTTCACTGAAAACATTTTGAAGATATCCAAACTGAATGGACACCGTTGTGTCAGCCCCTTTGCCCCTCCAAACCTAAACATTTTGTTACTTGATATTTTGATTTGAAAAGTATCATAATGCAATAGTTTGGTTGCCTGTAAACAAGTTTGACAGTGATGGTCCTCGAAGTGTGTTCGGTGTCAGAGTTCAAATTCCTAAAGGGTAATTCTTATAGGCACTGCAGGAATCTAATTTCAAACTGTTATCCAATACGGTAATAAAAAATGCTTAAATTTGCATGTTATATTCATGATGCTGCTTCTTTTGCAAACTTGTCAGTTTTAAAGCTAAAAAGGCTTTCATTGTAAAAAGAAATAATTTAATAAAACACTATGGAACAAAACTGCAATCGTTATTATTGATACGTGTATACTCGATTACTGTTTTTATATAATTTCTCGCAACTCGTTAAACAATACCACTTAATTTGTGTTACAAAAAGAAGTCTCAAACAATAGTTATTGAAACAGTATGATTCTTCATTTAAAAAGAGTTAAATTCCTACGGGGAAAGCCACTATCAAGGAGTTTTTAACAACCATATCACGCAGTGACTTTAATCTGTGGAACTATTTTCGCGGTCCGGAGAGATATGGTTTACAAATTCTTAAACAACACTTTGGCATGTCATCGCCTCGTAAACGGAAATGAAATATGCTATATTTACAAATTGTACACGACTTTGATCTGAACCTTGATCTTCTCTCGGTATCTAGGTAGAACCATGGAGGTATAGTAGAACCATAGAGAAAGGACAGAGACTAACCATGGTATATAGAGCTATTACACATTGGTTAAGATAACTCAAAGGCATTACAGTATACCCTAAAAATAAGGCCTGTACTATTTGTTTATGTAACTATATCCATTGTTACAAAAGCATCAAGATTAATTGAGAGTAGTGGTTGGGTGTGTGATGAGTAAGAACAGAGTGATAGTTTTACGGATATAAGTAAAAGTCTCGGGATAGTTTGTGAGTATAAGGTTTGATTTTGAGAGGAGTTGAGGTTCTTCTCGAAACCAACGGTTCTCTTCTGAATCAACGACTAATTACGGAACCAACGGTTCTTCTCGAAACCAGCGGCTCCTCTCAGAGCCAGTAGTTATTCTCGGACCCAACGGTTCCTCTCTGAACCAGTAGTTCTTCTTGGATCCAACGGCTCTTCTCGGACCCAATGGTTCTTCTCGGACCCAATGGTTCTTCTCGGAACTAACCGTTCTCTGAAAAGATGTTTTATCCATTTTTTAAACGAATTAACCTTTTTATGAACTAAACTTTTTGTTAACGAAATAACCATCAGAGTGAAATGAGATGAGTAAAGGACCATACAATCATACAATTCAATAACTTAACAGGAACTAAGTGGTACGTTCTAGTAGGTCACAAAATGGCAAAACGAATTTTTTGGTAGTATTATAAACGGCTGATTTAAAAAACGGTTTGCCTTTCGTTGACTTTGTTTTTGTCCATATTAGCAGGCTGATAAGTGATACTAGTATGATGAAGTCCTTTCGTTTTGCCCCAGTTTGGAGTTTTAAGTAAGTCAACTTTGTCTGGGAGGGAATAGTCTGACTCTTTTTTCTTAAGGAAACACGTAGTTATTGCCAGCACACAGGGAACACGACAGGTTAATAAACCAAATGGGAATAATTACACCTCTATTAAAATTAATTTCCCAAAACTAGTCATTCAACATTCACATTAGGCCCTATAGCTTTCTCAGTATACTTCTGATACTATTTCCCACAGAAAGTTTTAACTTCCCAGTGGGCCCGTCCCAACGCCACCAAGGCCGTATTCCTCATAACGGACGGGTACTCCAACGGTGGTGACCCCCGTCCAATAGCTCAGAACCTTGTGCGCAATCACGGGGTGGAGATATTCACGTTTGGGATTGAGAACGGGAACGTGAAGGAGTTGCGGGCGATGGCGTCCGAACCCAAGCTACACCATTGCTACATCTTGGACAGTTTTGAGGAGTTTGAAGCACTCGCGAGGAGAGCTTTGCACGAGGGTAAGAAAATAATGTAGTTTGGCCACATCGACAGCAGACGGCCATTAAAACACACCAAGATGTCGTCTATTACATTCAATAACAATTATGTATACTCTAAAACGTCAATAATGCACGATTTTGTTTCTCGCTTTCACAAGTCAATATTTGTATCAATTAAAATTGAAACACATTTAGAAAAGTTATTCTTTGTGAAATTGGCCCCCTAAACTTTTAAAAGTGTGTTTGATATCTCAACAAACGATTGACGAGGCCTTTAAGGATCTGAGAAAGTATACTGTATTCAAGTGTTTCGTCCTAAAGGGGCGGACTATGTTCTTATTCCTCCATGGAGTGGGTTACCGTGCGACCTAAAACGTTTATTAATGTGGGTGAGGCAACATCCCTGTGCTCCGATTGACCAGCTGCTCTGCCCCCGTAAGTTACCCATAATCAATTATGCCATTAGATATAAAGTATTTGGCCACTCGGACAATGACCTGCAAAGAGTCACTGCCCTGACGTACATAGGCCTAATGCCTGCATGCTATTGCAATTATTACATGAGTCCTATCTGAACATGATAAGCCGATTAGTCTGATGTCTAGTCACTACTCTTGATTGTAGCCTCAAGTGCCACTCAGATGCTGATAATTTCCTTCAGCCTGCTAGTATAAATGACTGGATTTGTGCGGCAGTGATGGGTGTGCTGGGGGGGGGGGGGGGGGGGGGGTGGTGCAGAAAAATTTTGCCATCAGTGTACGTCGGGAAAATACATGAGGTCTCCCCAAATTCACTGATGCTTATTTTGACAGCAACAGTCATGAGCCTGATATTTATTTATTTAATATTCTTTTACTGAGAAATCGCCTAAATATATCGGCCAGACGGCCACTTCAAGGTGATGAGAGCTACACTTAACTCAGGCTTAACTGGTTTTGGCCGAGTCAACATTAGCTGCTATCACGGGGCACGTTCCACCAACTCCCAGAGCGGGTATCATCCATTATGAGGAGCTTGACTGGCAGAGCAGAATGCACTACATTTCCAGCCTAAAACACGCACAAAATTCATAATGAAGGCTCTACCCTTTTTAAGCAATCTTCTTTTTTTTTTACAAAAACGTTACCACCAAATATAAAATGTTCACATTTTGTCAATTGATGATGGTTGTAAGCGGGGCAATTGAAGACCAGAGGATGAGAATTAGTCAACAGAAATTGTGATGAAGGTTATTTTAAGACGGTGTTTAAACGCCTTACCATTATTAAAGATTTTGCACGTGCTACTTTTGAATTCAAAATGACCGGTTGAAAATTATTTATAAAATTGCCGTTTGCTTTTTAGCTGGTAATCGCTTAAGCTAGGCTTTCATTTCGTTAAACGCAACGGGATACCATTTTCTTATTGCTGCTGCTGTAATCATTTTAAATAGTCGGGCGCTCATCAGACGTGTAAGTTGCAATTATCAAAGGGAAAAGGGTACCAAGCACTGTTCATTTGCGGTGGTTTGTTGACAAACTGTGGTCGCGCACGTCTGCTCTCAAAACAGGTATCTGCTCACATTTTTATCCATTAAAACAACCGTTTTTGCTGTCCTCCCTTGTTGTAGAACGATCGAGTAAATATTACTGGCCCCTAATGCGAGACAGAGACGAAAAATAAAAAAAAACGTGCTTACCGTGGAGTGCATACACGGGCACTGTACATCTGCCGATCGACCGAGCGCACCATGTGCACACCATGTGCGTGGTGTACACACAATCGACACAAACGGTCGCATTATTCAATTACAATGCTGACATTTTCACGTTCTTGCTCAATGTCCTAAGTCCATTATCAGTATCACCACATCAACAGTACACAGTCAAAACATTGATGGCATTGTATTGGAATTGGCTTAATTTCACCCTCTGACGTACTATGTAGAAGGTCCTGTATTCAAGGTGTCCCATAAATCGATGCAAATCTTTTACCTCTCTGTGTGCGATGTAAACAGTCCCTAGATACAATTTTTATGGTTTGACTTGCCAAGCAAAGAGTCTCCTCTCCTTTGACCAAAACTTAGAAACATGTATGGCTCCACTGGTTTAGTTGCACTTGTAAATGCAAAACGTTGTGTTATTTTATTTAGGCATTTCTACAAGGTACAAAAATATGTCATACTGTCGGGGCCATAAAAAAAAATTTGCCCACCGAAAAAGTTTCATCAAACAATTTTTCAATTCACAATTCACGATGATCAGGTCATGTGACTGAACATTCTGCTGAGCATTCTGAGGAAAAAATATAGAGGCTTAAAGTCACATGATTTGGTCATTGTGAATTGTGAATTGAAATAATGTTTGATGAAACATTTTTTTGTTGGAACACATTTTGTTTTATGGCCCTGAGAGTATGACATATTTTTGTACCTTGTAGAAAAGCCTAAAAACCACATCTTTTTTCATTTACAAATGTGTGCAATTAACCAAAAGAGCCTGACATGTTTCTAAGCTTTGGTCAACGGAGAGGAGACTCGATGTTGGGCAAGTCAAACAAATAAACAATTATTTAGTGGGTTGTTAATACATCGCGCGCAGTGACGTAAAAAATGGGCCATGGTTTCAGGGTTGCCTCGTATACAGGAAGTCTACGATACTAGACTACTGTAGGTTTATTTTTCTTGGTGTAAAACCATATTGTATGCATGCAATCAGAGTAATTGTCACTTGTTGTAGTGTCAGCATCAAAATAAGTGACATGTCACTATAGCTTGATTTGTTTGGTTTGTGGTAGTTAACTTTTCCCTTGACTTTTTGACATTATTTTACATGGAACTATTATTTTTACTGGAGGAGGAACTGTATGAACTTAGACCCAGTAACTGGGGCTCTGTACTTTTTTTCTCTCAAAACTTTGACATCATTGGTCATACAAGCACCCCAGGAATCCAGTGTAAAATCAAACACACACCGCAATTTGCTATGATTTTTAAAGCACCTAGCCATGAAAAATGGCCCAAAATGACAAAAAGACCCAACAAAATAGCTTGAAAAACGCCAACTGGATTCTCAATTGTGAGAAATGCAACATCAGACATTTGTATTCGCAATCATTTGTTGTGCTCATTTGTTGTGTGAAGAAACAATGTGAATTAAGTCTGCCCTTTTTTGACCATCACTGGTGCCCTGCCGTCTTGGTCAGTTCTCCAGTGTGTTTACCAGTGGTGGTTGTACTACTATCTAGCGCCCCAGGCAAATGTATGTTTCTCCCCATGATTCAGCGATTTGTTGTGATTTTCTATACATCGCTAACCAAAATTGTCCAAATGATGGAAAAGACATTCTGCTGATGGCAGACAGAGTTTACCGTCCAGAATGTTGAGTCCATCAGTCTTCTCAGAATCACAAATCACTTAAAAGAGATCTCACTACATGGTGTCACCGCAAATTTCAGTTTTATTGAAAAAATAATATAATAAAATAGCTGGAAAATCGCCTACTACTGTCTTCTCAATATTTCAAAAATTGAAATAGCAGACATTTTAAATTGTAATCTTGATAAATTTTTGTGATTGGTCATGTTTTTAGACCCCAAATTTGTCTTACTATTTTATTGTGTCTTTTTGGCAATTTTTGGAAGCTTATGTGTGGAAAATAATTAGCAAATCATGGGGGAAACATTGTCTGGGGTGCCAGTACAATGGTCAAAGTCAAAATTTCAAAAAGAGGAGTGAATTGTATGATTAATACAGTTCTAACTGACATTCTTGGGAACAAATGTTCACATACATGTAACTTTCTTATCTTTAATTAACCGTTTGACCTAGTAGTAGACAGATCCGGCAATCCCTGTTGGTTTTGCTATTTTACCATGTTTACCAACCGGTATCCACTTCCAATTGTAACTGGTATCCTTCCTTTAATGCTTGTATCTTCCTGTTGATGTGTTGACCTTGATGTATAGAGATGATACACTGTGTAAAGTTATTACAAAACAACACCTGTACTGTATATGACCTGTGCATGTGCCGCAACTAGGTTGGGGACACCTCTAACTAAACCTTGGTCCAATGCCATAGATTTTGTTGAACAAATGCAATATAGTTGTTTTTTTGCCAGGTAAATCATTGATTGTGTCATCGTGTTTTAGGCCTGATACTTTGTTCTTGTTTGGGCAAACTGGGCAGGGCAGTTTTTTTCTTAATATTAAGTGGCACCTTTATGAGGTATGTAAATTTGTTGGAACATTTCAAGGGGACCAAGGCAATGACCAGGGGGAGGGGCACTGATGCAGTAGCCTCCATTGCCTCCATAAAGTATTTGGTCTGGTGATGGACTTACCCACGTTCTCGAGGTGACCAATCATTTGATACCTTTCAAATGCACTTGTTCTTGGGTGATGTAAGTTACTGCATTAACTACTCTAATGGGGTATAACACAGGCGCTTGTGGCTAGATGCACAGACTAAATTTCACACTGAGCCACTGTGTACAGAACTGTGGCTGGCAAGTGGCATCATACCTTATCATCTAAAACTACGGATGGTATTGAATGGTCAGATAGTCGGAGGGTTGACCATGTGCTGTGTGCATTCACCACATGAAATTAAATATATTGCAGGATGTCATAGTTTATACCATTCAAAACCACAGTGTACAGATATTAAATGGTCAGACAGTAGGAGGGTTGGCTCTGTGTTCACCCCATGGGTGGTATGTTCAGACAGTAGGAGGGTTGAAAAATGGTTCCTCGTTACAATGCATTCAATTTGATAGAAACCCATAGGAGGACTGAAGGATGTAAAATACAAAATAAAACACTAATTTTTGAATGCATGCATGCGTTTGTACTTTGTAGCAGGTTTGGGGGTGTGCCACAACCTCCCCTCTCCTACACACACCTTAATAAACACTTCTTTTTGTAAAATTTTTTCCTTCCCTTTTATTCCCCCACCCCTTTGGTTGCTGCACTGATTGGTAGTTTTAAATTGACCTTTTGTCATCGCCACTTTAGATCTTCATCTTGGAGACTTTATACTTGAGAATGAGGGGCTGTGTTCATCGCTTTGTCCCCGTGGAGGGTACTGCTGTCACCCAGAAGCTACGTGCCGATGTGGGACGACCACCGGTCAGTACGAGTGTATATGCCCAAAAGGTTACCATGGCAGCGGATTGGTGGATGGATGTCACCGTAAGTTACCATGTTTTGTGTTTCGGCTCACCACCAAGGGACAACATCACAGCTCTTTATTTTTTCTTATTTACAATATTACTTTAAACTAAGAAAGTAAAGAAGTCATCTTCACAACCAGCATGACTTGCACAACACTAGGAAGGTGTGGTTTTACGTCCCCCCAAAAAATGTCAAGGACATACGTGCCATAACTAGGACCCAAACCCACACTCTGACTAAACCAGAACTTGAGTCCGATGCACTAGACCTTTCAGCCACGACTCCCCTAACTAGTACATTTTTCTAAACTGAACATTGGGAAGGCCGATGAACATATTCAGTTCCTACCTCTCACTTTAGTTTCAGATTTTCTCACCTTGTAAAATTTCAAAACCTACACATTATGAAGCGCTTCATGGCTGAGATATCTTAGGGTGAGGAACTGAAACTCTGATGGCTGAGTCATCAGAGTGTGGGTTTGAGTCAAAGGAGCTTTGATGGTTTCAGAAATGTTTTATAAGGCATAGTATTAGTGTAAGGTGCTTTGACACAAAGTAATAGACCCCTTGCATTGGCCGCCATTGTGGATGAAATGTTCACACGTGAAAGGCTATCATTGACTGAGAGTTGTGCGCAGGGCGTGCACACTTCATTGTTTGTCATCAAAGATGGTGGTCAATGACGTCATGTGCAATCCATCTGTAGTGTATAGGTGCTTTGAAACAAAGTTTAAAAGCCTGCAATAAATGACTATAGTATATTTCTAGCCTTTTGACTTTGCAAAGTTTAAAATCCTACTTATATGAATTGTTTATTCTACAGTTTGCCCACCGGGGACATACAAGCCCCAAGCTATCCCAGGCGGCATTAGTACATGTAAATCCTGCCCGGACCCAAACCACACCAGCAGACACGGAAGCATTAGTCTGGCAGATTGCACTTGTAGGAGTGGATACCAGGAAGAAGTCGGGACCCATGTCTGCCAAAGTAAGTGTCATAAAACCCTAAAAAGCAATTAACCGAAAGTGTCTGGATGTGACCAAGTTGCTGAAGTGTTTCTTACTTTCGGGGAGGTTTATTTCTATTTTTGACACATTACAAAGGAACAGATGGTAAATCCGACCGTCACTCTTTCAACTATTTTGAAAAAAAAAAGTATCTTTCTCAACCAATATGAGTTCACGGGAACCCTACTGCCTCAATCCTTTAAACCAACTCGGTTTAAGTAGGATCCCTACTGCCTCAATCCTCCAAAATCAACCAATATGGGTTTAAGTAGGATACCTACTGCCTCAATCCTCCAAAATCAACCAATATGCGTTCATCCCTACTGCCTCAATCCTCCAAAATCAACCAATATGCTTTCACGTAGGATCCCTACTGCCTCAGTCCTCCAAAATCAACCAATACGGGTTTATGTAGGATCCCTACTGCCTCAATCCTCCAAAATCAACCACCATGGGTTTATGTAGGATCCCTACTGCCTCAATCCTCCAAAATCAACCAATATGCGTTCATCCCTACTGCCTCAATCCTCCAAAATCAACCAATATGCTTTCACGTAGGATCCCTACTGCCTCAGTCCTCCAAAATCAACCAATACGGGTTTATGTAGGATCCCTACTGCCTCAGTCCTCCAAAATCAACCACCATGGGTTTATGTAGGATCCCTACTGCCTCAATCCTCCAAAATCAACCAATACGGGTTTATGTAGGATCCCTACTGCCTCAATCCTCCAAAATCAACCACTATGGGTTT